>JAUZST010010971.1:0-37149 GCA_034779995.1 Parotocinclus haroldoi | reverse complement strand
TGTGTGTGAGAGTGTGTGAGAGTGTGTGAGAGTGTGTGAGAGTGTGTGAGAGTGTGTGAGAGTGTGTGAGAGTGTGTACATTACCGGGCATGTGCTTGCTTGCTTAAGGTTGGAATATAGACTGTTCTAACTCAGTTGATGTGTTTAGAGATTTTTCTTTGCATAAGGCCCTCATGTTTGGGTGGATGACTTTCATCTACTTATTTGTACCAAGCTGTAAATGATGTTTGTAATGTATGTGCGTTAGTATGTGCCTGTCCTATTGTAGGTAGTACTCCATTGTTTGTCCTTCCACTACCTGTATTTTCTTTTTAAGTATTTAGGCTGGTTCACATTCATTTTCAAAGTGGCTGTTTGATCTGGCTGATCTTATTTGTTTTGTTTGCAATACTGTCTATCAATGAATTTTCACTCCAATCAAACAAAATTATTAGGTCCATCCATTTTCTATAATTATTGTGAATTCCCATAAATGATCAATATTCGGTATTGGTATGCTGTGTAGATGGTATCATTCTGCTTTTATTTAAGTGGTATCTGACATATTTCCAGAATGCACACTTTATATTTGTCAGTATATCGTGTCACTATGGTAGCATCCAGTCCATTTGTCGAAGTTAAGGTCTGACTGCTTTTGCTTTTTCTACTGATATGAAAGAAACAAATACATCAGATGGATGTAAAGAAAAAAATCAGAATCAGTCCTGCAGTGTGAACGAGGGATAATTATCAATTCATGTGTTAATCTGATTGGACTTGTGGGCACAATTGGAGTCATATTAGTTGGTTACATTTTTATTGGTTTGAACCCCTTGGTTTTGCACCTTAAATGTATCAACAGGAATGAGCAGATCAGGTGAGGTAATGGACCTCTCAGTCCATTTCTAGAATATAACCAGACAGTATTGGGAAATGGTTATGCAATATTAAAACAATGAAAACAATATCAGAGCCTCTGATATTGATGTTGCCAAAAGCCTCTATAGGCAGCTGTGCTAATTATTTAGTGTGACCTCTTGAGCAATAGCAGCATCTGGCAACTTCTTTGGGATGCAGATGATCAGGAAACATTTTAATGGTCACAGTCATGAAACCGTTTTCAGAAGGGGAACTGAGTGAAAAGATATGATAAAACTCACAACGATTGGTGGGAAGAAAGTATGATGGAGTAACAAATCAATTAATCAAGTTTAAAATCAAAGTTTAGTCATTGACAATATGTATATGATATATGTGGTTATTATACACTGCTCACAAAAATTAGGAGATATTTCATTTATAATTGTTAAAAAAAACGATCTGGTGGTGACCTAAGACTTTTTCACTGTACTGTAAGTCATCCATGATCCATTTTGTGGTATTACTGGTAACGTACAAAACGTCAGCTCTACTTATTTATTTCTAAGAAAGTTTCCACATCGATACATAATACTTGCATTTCAGCGTCAGTGGAGCTCTGGTTCTTGTCGTTAACGTCCTTACTCTTCTCAGTGTGGCGAATTGGAGAGCTGACATTTAAAGAATGAATACAGAGCTCAAACAGATGGTTATAACAAATTATCTGCTTGAGTTTAAAAATTGTTTAGTCTTACTTGGATTCTTTGGCTCACTCTGTCCACAAAAGTTACATTTTTATAGCCTGATACATGCACACACCCACACTCGTACACACTGCTTCAAATTTGGAATGTGGTGCCTAACGCACAACCTTGGCCTGCACCATTATCTGACAAGACAGCACGGTACGCTAGGAGTAGCACCTGTGCTGGGGTACATGGACTTCAGCAGGGTCACAGTAGAGGTGTTTTAGTATTGAGGAAAACTGATATATCAGTACTTTTCTAGGATTTAATTGATTGCAATAATTAGACAATATTTTGGCAGTGTATATCTTTGGTCTAAAGTATTCAAATGTTGTTTGAGCCAATCTCTCTTCGCTGCCTGAATTGGCACTGTGTCTTTTTGACAGCATTTGTGTGTTGCCATCTGTTGCTTTTCTTGTCGTAAGGCACTTTTTTTGGAGAATGACTCCTCTAAGGTTTGCTGAGTGTGTTTTTGTGCTACTACCTTGGCTGGACACTGGACTATCAAAGTTTGTCCTAATCTTCCTGAGTTTTTTTTGTTATAGCAAAAAATGCTCCAAGAACATGGCCTTGTATTCCAGTCCTCGGCCAGTTTTTGCCATTATGGATGCTCTTTTCTGTCGTGACCATGTTGTCCATTCCCATTTCTTTTGGCTCCGTACACCAAAGTGCATGGCAGCAATATGCTGCCTACTTGGACCAAACCTTTTTTGGTGGTCTGTCATGTGGATGCATTGCTCTGTCGTGCACATAGACTGGGCAAAGTGGCCCTGTTTTTTTTTAAATCTTCTTTTGAAAAAAGCAAGGCAATCCCCATTGGTCCAGGGATCATATTCTATTTACGTTGCCTTTGCCAGCGACATAGGCGACGCTGGCCAAATTCACAAAAGAAGATCCACATTGGAAAATCCGGCTAATCCCTGATTGAAAGTTCATGCGTTGGCTTGGATGTATAAGCTCTGGCAGATTTTCCCAGAAAAGATGAATAAAGGGGAGAAAAGAAAAGGTTTTCCAACCTGACTAACTACACATCTTTTTTGTGAAGGAAAAGCCACCTTTAAGGTCACGGTACTGACATGCCTGTCTCTGCTTCAGTTCTTGTACAAAAATAGAGAAAACGATAGAGACGCTTCATTCTGAGACCTCGTCTCGCCAACAGTGAACAGAAGGGGGAGGTCATCGTCTTCGGTTTCACTGCCAAGAGGTTTCTGCAAATCACTTTGAAAGATGGTGTTTGAACATTTAGGACCATGTTTCCTTTTTCCAACGTGTCCACATGTCAGCTTATTTGTTAAGATGGTGTCCATTGGATACCTCCCAGTGATAATTTTGTCTTTTGCACCTTTGTCCTACACCCTTTGCACTAGTTGTCCCTGGAGTTGAGGCCATGGCTGTAGAGACTGGCATCACAGATGGTGTGCCTGTCTGTCTTTAGGAGAAGATAGATAAACACGCTTAAACTTTCTCACTTTCAACTTTTCTTTAGGCAAAATCTGTGGACTGCCACTTTTGGGGCCTGGCACTAGCTTTATCACAGCCCACATGCAGGGCATGATTGGGGTCCTCTGGGGAGCTCCAGTTGGATCCTGGGTCTGCTCTTGGTCCATCATCAAGCAGAGCATCAGCGATACATGAAGACTGGCCAGAGCCTTGCTGTCTCGTGCAGTACAGACAGCCGTCCTTGCTCCTTAGCCAGACGAAGACGTTCTGCATGGTTGTTTGATAAGGAAGAGTTTAGCCGACCCCCTTTGCCTCGTGTAGGGAACCACAGCCAGTCCCTTGGTTAGATGGATAAGGAGCTGTGTTACTGGAAGTGATTGATTGTGGCTGGTGCGCCGAGCCACTAAGAAGCTTCTGAGAAGTTAAGCGTGGGCTCTAATGGTGTAGACTTGTCAGAACGTCGACATTTGCACCATCTCTCTTTGTGCCGAGAATGAAGCATGTGTGAGATTTGGGGAGAAATGAAGCCATTCTCCTTTGACTCCCAGCGATTATGGACTGCTTTATAATTCTCCCCAAACGTTTGAAGAAAGATGTCTTGCTTCACTCTGTAATTGAGGGGGAAGACGTAGAAATACATCGGGCAGCGGGGCCGCAGCGGTGTCTCTTCCTGTTATTGCAAGGGGTAGAAAAGGCAGGACAGCCAGTTAACAGAGTGGTACATGTGAGTAAGTGTCTGTTTTTAAGCGATGGTTCTAAAAGAGGGATGGGATACACCCACCTCGTGAGTGAGGTGAATGAATGAGTGGCCTCAGGCTCTTATGTTATTATCCTCCTCTCTGCTGCTCTGCGGTGACCTGCTAATAGAGCTCTATTACCACTTACCCCAGAGCCTGCGCATTGCCATTCGGGCTTGCTTCTGCACCCACGTGGAGTGGCTTTTGGTACCAGTGGCTACCCACTGCAGATTCAACTGCCTCACCTATACTTTTGACATTCTGGGGTCAGAAAGCTGCAAGATTTAATAGTAATTCTTGATACTCGTAGATTTTAGACCGTAAACAGGTGGTCCCTGCCCCATTTGGAGGTAACGTTATTTATTAGTTAACCCTTTTCTGTTGTTATTGAATATTAATATTACATTCAAGCAGAATAAATATGCCCTTTCTTTGTGATTAAATAAAAACTGCATTCTGATTGGCTAACAGGGTCCCTGCTCTTCTCCTTCAGTATCAGATCAATAAACTTTTATTTTTTAAATTTATTTGTTTGTTTTCAATCGTCTGATTTTTAAGACTGTGTGCATTGTCATCCACTCACTTTACCATGTCCACAAAAGCTGGGAATATGATCATGTTATCACATTTAATAATAAGAATGGATGATGTTGTTTATATTCATTTGACTTGGTCAACTTTGTGGTCACAAACTTCTGATGAAGTTTGAGAGAAGAAGGTAAACAAAATCATCACCATTGTTTGCGTCTCTAAGAGGAGAAAAAGCACAAAGAATGACCTGCATGGGAAAGGGTCAAAAATAAAATAAAAATAAAATTATTTTTAAAAAATCAAAGCGAAAATATCAAATATCACAAGTTTTATGCTAAGACAAGGTGGGAAGTTATTGCTAAGAATATCACTAAAGCTAATATGCAATAACAGGTGATGGAAATGTATATTTTGAATAACACATAATTTCATGACATATCAAACTGTACGTCACATGATTCCAGTTCACCTGACCAAAAGCAAAACAAAATTTTGTTGCATTTAGATATGAATTTTATAGTCGACCAGACTGAATGAGTGTGACTCTTAAAATGTAGGCAGATAACAAAATGAATGAATGAAGAGTTAGATGTGTTAATGCATGCATCATGTGCACTGCGCCGCGCAACACACAACACTGGATGGACACAGCCATAACATTTTCACTTGATGCCACCCCTAATCATGGTCATCTATGTCGTTAAAAGTTTTTTTTAACTTTGTGCAACTGGGATGGGGGATGAACGTTTGCGAAAGGTTTGCATGGAAACTCTGCTACTGTATTAGTTTGACTATGACTATTATAATAATAATAATAATAATAATAATAATAATTTTAGTCTATATATTATTTAATGTCATACTTTTACACAATACAAATGGCTCACAAAAATGAAATAAAATATCCCCCAATTTTTGTGAGCAGTGTATATCATGTCCAACGAATATAGAGTGGATTACAAACAATTTATTCTGGCTTTCTTCTTGTATAATTGGGGAAAAAATTTTCATTTTATCTTAGACACTCCGGTCTCGATCTTGACACTTACCTGTTACTGTCTTTAGTGCTTTCTTTCTTTATTCTGCCAGTTAGTTTGATCGTTCCAGCATATCCCGGCCTAAAAATAGAAAACAGTCATCTGAGGGAGTCCCATTATGCTTTTCACTAGATATAGTGCTTTTTGAAAGCTTTTATTAGAGATTTACCCTGCTGTCTGTCTTCTGGGAGAGGGTTATGTGGAAATGAAGTTCACCTTCACCTCTACACACAATTACTCACGGGCTTGTAATTATATAGGGAGATTACGGTGTTTTTTTTAAACGACTGCAGTATTTAATACACTTTAAAAGTTGTATGTGCTCGCATGGGGCACAGTTTTATAACATCATAATTAAGCTTAGAAAGGATTTATCGCCTGTGTGCTTCAAGCATAGCCTAATTCTCATTTTCATAAAAACATGTTTAAAATAGTCTACATTAAACTCATTTAACGGTCAGCTAGATTTAGTGTGTGTGTGTGTGTGTGTGTGTGTGTGTGTGTGAGAGAGAGTGTGCGCACATGTGTGTGGGTGTGTGTGAATATGGGTTTTTCCTCCAAAGACATCTTCATGCACTGAACCTTTACTAACAGCTCAGCCAGAGTCAAGTAAGCTTTTAAAATGTCCTTTGGAAAAGCTTGGGAATTATTTTACCGACTTTGTCACTTGAATCAATTCAGAAGGCATCGACATAGGCTGCAAATTGGGCACCAGTGATAAGGCTCGACATCCTTTTTCTCCATAACGAAGTGCAGCCGAGCATGAGCTGTCCCTGGGTAAATAATAGAGCCATCTTCTTCACTTTCTCTCTGCCTGTTTCTTTTTCTCTCTACATTTATCTCTGACTCTTTTGACTATCGATGTCTTCACATCTTGTTCATTTTGTGTCTACCCACCCCACCCCCGTCTGTTTCTTTTCCCACGTCACCATCTCTTTTCACGAGGTTTCCCTGTCTCCATTCTCCTCTGCTTCACATGCGTTATTTCAAAAGCAAAAGTTGTTTTTTGAATGATCTTGTTAAGGTTACAATAAGAAACAATAGTTGAGGCGGAAGGCGGTAGGCAAACAAGCTCTGGCTGGGTTTGGAGGTATTTCTGCAGGTGCTGTAGAAAAGGACCCTTCTGCAGCAGTGTGTCTTGGACAGATCCTGACAAAGCCTCCTCTTCGGATGCCAGATGGACCCATGCTTTCCTCATACTCTTGCGCAGCTAAGACCTAGGCTTTTCTCCCTTTTTTTCTGTCACAAAAGAAAAGCGCTTTGGCTGAAAGAAAACCACAGCTGAATTTTATGGTACCGCTTCTTTTGCCAAGCTGATTTTAGCAATTCAAAGGACCAAGCGCACGGAATGGCAGTTTTCGGCCGCATGGCAGATATGCTACTGATGGAAGTTTGAATTGGCACATACGTCTGTCACACTGATATTTCAGCACTCGGGAAATCTTGATCAAATTCAGAACCGGCGAGCAGCAATAAAGCAAAACTGTGTCTTAAGAGCATCCAAAATGAAAGGCTAAAGGGATGGAATTCAGGCGTCGGCATCAAAACATGCACAGTTTTACAATGATACAACACTGATTGTTAATGTACTAACATAGATTATAACATACGGACGGGTGGATGGATAGATGGATAAAAATAAAGCACATTTGTGTGTGTGTGTGTGTGTTTATTTTCTAAATACAGAATTATACATTTATTCACTCTCTTATGGAGTGGTTTTGGAGCGGATCGCAAGGCAGGAACAACCTTAGATAGGCAGCCAATCTATTGTGAGTGCTCTCACTCTCATACACACTCTCTCTCAAACTATGGATGCTTTAGAGAGTTAGCTTTAACCTAACACGCACGTCTTTGAACTGTGGTGGAAAGCGGAGCAGCTAGAGTGAAACCACTTAAATCTGCGCATGACATGCAAACTCCACACATAGAAAGGACCCAGACCGCTGCACCTGATTTCTTTAAAAAAAAAAAAATCTAAGACATAGATGGCATATTTAGTGACACAATAATGTAAGATCAATCTTAATCGGTGTCATTAAAATTGTAATAATTATATTTTGTTTAAAGATTAGTATTCGAGACAGATGCTATATTTAGTATTCCTTGTAGGGTTTAGTTGTTTTCATTTAAATTTATTTTTTACTGTAAGTTGCACCAATTATCTGTACATGTCATGTCCTGAGGAATGAAAATGGCACCCATTTGGTGGAATGGTTATATATATCCAACAGTGTGTGCGTCACTGGTCAAATTCTATGTTTATATATTGTTCCTGGAACTGGAGTGTGCAAACAATTGGTTTATTTTTTTATTTATTTCTGGGAAGACAATCAAAAACTAAAACCAGAGCAAATCATCTCCTTTGGGAAAGTGAAAACGCATTAGATGCATATATTTGTAATTATCTGCACTTAGACATTGGCGTGATAAAGAGTGTACAGTTTCTAAGCGCTATCATCATCAGACTGTTGCTGATGCCTGTTTACATCTGTCTTGCTGTATTTTTTTCAAACGCTGTAGTGTGCGCTACAGTTATACTGCTCACAAAATTTGGGCATGTATCAAAATGAATATGAAGCGATTACAAAAAGAAGCATTTGATTCTGTTTCAGTAAACAAGATCATCAGAAAAGCAAATGAAAAGTCAAAAAAGTTTATTAAGATAGGATAAAGATTATTTAAAGATTATTTGTTCAAATATGGTGATTGAGTAGTAAGTGATATATTCATGGGGGTGAACAAGAAGCATGTTAAACTGGATGAGAGTGCCCCCACATTGACTGTATGGTCACCCAAGAGTGCCAAAACACCCTGGCAGTGATGAGGCATGGACAGGATCAGACTGTCCAGCAGCTCTTGTGGGATCCTTCTCATAATCATTTTGAAATATTCCTGAATTGTTGTGAGTAGTGTCAATGGCCCCTTGTTCCAGAAACCTCATCAGTCTGTATTCAGTGTTCAGTGGAATCTAATATTGTTGCATGTTTGTGTGCTTCTGTGTGCTTCAGTTGTAGTACCAGACTAAGACCAGGACAAACTGCTGCAGAGGTGGCTTGTCGCACCGGTCACGGTTCGTCACTGCTGGCGGTCAGCATGATGAAACGTAGTGGATGTTTGAAAGGGCCAGGTTGATGCATATAAATGTTTGAGCTATACTGGCTCCACATCGCTCACCTGCCTGCCACATTCATCATGGCTAATCCACTTTAGCACGACATATGGAGACCAGGTAGCTGACAGGCTGGCCCCGAGGCATGCCGGAGCTCCAGATAGCAGACACTCATGTATACAAAGAGCTCCTCCATGATTCAGGCTAGGACCCAGTTATGGTGATGGTACCAGTGGTCCCGGTACATCACTGATGTTATAGATTCTTAACATGGATATCATACATGAATCTCATAAAAAAAAATTGGAGACACCGTGCTGGAATGAATACTATAGCCAGGGGTCTCCATTAATGTCAATTCAGTTTAGACAGTTTACATTTGTCAGCATCTTTTGAGGCATCCATAAAGGTTTTGATGATGGCTTAGTATATGGTAAACATAATTGTATTGATTTTAGTTTTCCTTTGATTACATTTCTAAAATTATTTTCTTATTAGCTTTATAAACTCACTAGTACTGGCTGGAAACCATTTTCCTTCAGATCTGCTTTAATTCTGTGTGGCATAAATTCAACAAGGTGTAAATCTCCTGTTCCATCACATCCTAAAAGATCTTTGAGACCGTTTGAGTACAGTGAACTAGCTGTCATGCCCAAGAAATCAGTTTGGGATAATTTGAGCTTCGTGACATGGGGTGTAGAAGATGGTACATTGTGCTCATAAAGGGATGCGCATGGTGAGCAAAAATACTGTGGAGTTTAAACGATGCTCAGATGGAACTAAGGTGGCCCAAGTGTGCCAAGAAAATACCCCTACACCATTAAAACACCAGCAGCCTGAAGGATGGATCCATACTTTCATGTTGGTTATGGAAAACTCTGATCCTACCGTCTAAATGTCACATCAGAAATCGAGACTCCTCAGATGAGGAACCTTCTATTGTCCAAATTTGATGAGCATGTGTGAATTGCAGCCTCTGTTGCCTGTTCTTAACTGACAGGAGTGGCTCCTGGTGTGGTCTTCTGCTGCTATAGCCCACCTGCATACAGGTTTGACGTTTGTTCAGAGATTGAATGAGTGATTTGAGTTACCACTTTCTATCAGCTCAAACTATTCTGCATTCTCCCCTGATCACTGGCATTAATAAGGCTTTTGCAGACATGAGAGCTGCCCTCACTGGATATTTAAACCAGGCAGGGTTGTGTGTGAATATTCCAGTAGATCAGCAGTTTCTGAACTACTCAGACCTGCCTAGCACCAACAACCACGATGCTTTCATAGTCACTTAAATCACCTTTCCTCCCCGTTCTGCAGTTATAAGCAGTTGGTGTAGCTAATAATAAAGTGCATAGCATTTGTATTAAAAAATAAAAACGTATGAAGAAAAGTTCATTATTGTTAAGTCTCTGATCTGTTGCTGATTAACGTAAACTGCCACAAAATTCAGTACCAAAACAAGCACTGTAGATTTTAATTCTGAGATATGATATTGACACATACGGTACTTTTTGATACTATGCTGATTTTTATTTCTATACAAGAGATTATACATGGATGTTTTACTACACAGTGAGGAAATTCCTATATTTGGAAAGAGGCCATTCTGGTTTTTTTGTTAGCATATTATAGTCATGTTTAAAGTCATTGTAGAATTATGAAAGCTATGATAGAATTATGAATTATGAAAGCATTATAGAATTATCAAATGTCAAGATGCGCACAAAGTGCTGTCAACAGGGGCTTTTAAATCATTTCCACTATTAAGATGTTATTAACCTCTTAATTAAATCAATTCTACATAATTTCTTAGTGTGTGAATGCAGAAATGGAACAGACTGTTGACTGTTAATACAATCCAGATAAAAATGTTGGATTGGACTTTCTTCCTTCGATTGTAGTGGTGTCGTGAAACCTGGACTGCAATGAACAGGAACCATATCTTCGTTAGCAAATAATCCAGGTTCTGCTGGGATCCTAAGATGGTTATGTTCAAATATGGAGGCCTCATGGTGAGCGCTCCAGTGCAGCCTTTGCTGTAAGTGACACACTGCACCAACTGCTGGGAAGTCATCACATATGACAGTCGGTCATCCCAGCAGTGATAAGAGGGACACTAATAAATCAGCAGTATTTGCGGGACGTATCCTCATATAGCTCTACCAATTAGCATGGCAAAATGAGCATTTATAGGGCCAGGCAGAAAGCCTGTGTGTGCAAGATGTACAGTCTCAGCTGTAATATCTATGGGCAAATAGTGCTGCAGTATACCATACAGAACCATATTTCATCAAGCATAAAGACAAGAGGCAGCAACAGGGTAACTGCAAGGTAAATAAAATATCCTATATCCCTATAACCCCTTTCTAGGTTTGTTGGGGTTGTTCGGCAATTACTATTTAGTTTCTTTTTCTAGTTTGACTTTTTGTTCATGACCCTGGTCAAAGGAAGAAACCATTTTTATAGAAAGAGAAAATGTAGTATGCAAGTGAGTCGATAATTCAAGGTTTTGCAAGTCAGGCATAAAAGGCAGCTTAAATTACACCATACAAACCCCTCATTAATATTACAGGGACCATTCTTTGACTTAATTTCATTTCGTTTTTCCATTTGAGCAAAGTCAGTCATCACAAGAGTTGGGTGTGAAAATGATATTTTAAGCTTCAATGTTCAGGGAGCCTGCTAAATCATATGAAGCCCTTTCGTCAGTGTTCGAGGCCTCAAATATTTGATCATGGAAATGTTTTCTGTTTCTGCACATCTCCATCCAAATTGACAGACACTCTGTTAAAGATGGTGGAACCAGCTTTAATATGCAAGCAAGACTAAATTTTACAGCCATACTACAATATTGACTTTTTAAATAAGAATTAATGTCTCACTTTCCCAAACTTTTAGCACCTTTCTTAAATGGTCATAAATGCACAGCTTTTAGATAGATACTGGATTCAAACACAGCGAAATGGCAGGTATTAGGTCAATAAATGTTTAATTGTACCGCTAAGCTAATATAGTGATGTTGAGTTATAGATTCATTCACCACGCCATGGTCAAGTGGCAGCATAGAGCACAAGTTGGAAACCAACCCTGAACTGGGTGTATTCCCAATACAGGCCACTTTGCGCACGCACACACACACACACACACACACACACACACTCTGACACTGGGTCATTAGAGAAACGGAATATCTGGGGCACACAAACAGAATTTGGGAGAACATACACGCACTGCTTTGCCACCATGACTATGCATGCCTCACACCTGGGTCAAACTACACATTCAGGGGAAAAAACATAAAAAATTATGCATTTAAGCTATAATAATGTTTGCATACATTAAAAAATATTATTGCACCTATGTGCAAAAGTTTGTGCCTCTTTCCATATGTTCCTGTCGGTTTAAAAACTGACTTGTTGTTGGTTCATTAGCATCTGTTAGGCCGACCAATATATTAGATGACTTTAAATTATTTTGGAAAATCTTTTTTGAAAGATTTTTATTTTATAAAAAATGTTGCAAAACTGGGGATCTTTGCAAGAATGCAAGAATGCAACTAGATTCCTTTTGAGGTTATTTCTAATCTGAACAATGCTGTTGAGAAAACATGTTCAGTGTTTACAAAAATTAGGCGATAATTCATTATGGGATATTTTATATCCCCTAATTTTTGTGAGTAGTATATTAAGATTTCATATATCTTCTGTTTGCCTACTCTATAAACTTTTCATTTAGTCAACAACAGTATTCATATACGCGTGTAGCAATATATTCAGTATATATATATGATGTGCGCATGTGTGTCACCCTGATCAAAAGTTTACATATCGTAGTTCTTAATACCATGTATTGCCTCCTTTAACATCAATGACAGCTTGAAGTCTTTTGTGGTAGTTGTGGATGAGGTCCTTTAATTTTCTCAGATGGTAAAGCTGCCCATTCTTTTTGGCAAAATGCCTCCAGCTCCTGTAAATTCTTGGGCCGTCTTGCATGAACTGCACGTTTGACATCTCCCCAAAGTGGCTCAATGATATTAAGGTCAAGAGACTGAATAGGCCATTCCAGAACCTTCACTTTTTACTGCTGTAGCAAATGACAGGTCAACTTGGCCTTGTGTTTTGGATCGTTGTCATGTTGGAACATCCAAGTGTGTCCCATGCGCAGCTCCTGGGCTGATGAATGCAAATTTTCCTCTAGTATTTTCTGATAAAATTCTGCTTTCATATTGCCATCAATTTTGTTCCCTTTGCCTGTGTATCTCCCACATCTCCAAAACATCACTGACCCATCTCTGTGTTTTACAGTAGGGATGGTGTACTTTTTATATATGGGTAATTTAATTTAGTCTGTGTATACAACACATAATGCAAAACAATACAACGTTCTACTTCCAGATCAATGCTAATTTCTGTTAAACCGGCCTGAATCTGTGCTAAATGTTTTTGGATATCTACTGTGCGTTTAAAAGCCACACAGTTCCTGCATGATGGCTATTAACGGTAAATGCTGAATATTACCATTATGGCTCGGTCTCAAAATATTTCTTGTCACTGTAAGTTGCATGAGGCGCTAGCAATGATTACGCATTTGGCGTTGGGATGTAGCTGGAGGAGATACTTTAGCAGCGCGGATCAACATAATGGAGATCTTAAGTGCACAAGGGCCAAGTGTTTCAGTGCTAATGCTGTCGACCTTGTTATTTTTCAAAGACAATATCTACATAGTGGAAGGTCCTCTTTACGGTGCTCCATTATGCACGGAGAGATGACTAATGTGCGAGCGAGAGCGCAGAAACAAAGGGACGGGTGAGGGGAAGAGAGGGAGAAATAAAGAGAGCAAGAGCAGATAACCCAGACAAAAGATTATCACAGTTAAAGTGCTGAATTTGTTCTTGTGTCAGAGAGAGAGAAAATGAGCGAGTAAGGAAGAGAGTGAGGGAGAGGGCTAGAGAGGGAGCTAGAGAGCGAGGAAAAATGGAAGAGAGTAGGAGGCTGCGATAAGGTGAAATGACCTGTATATCCTGTTGTCTAATTGTTTAGTAAATGGAACTAATAGCTCGGCAGCCGCAGCTCTACCTGCCCTTCAGCTACTCTGCTCTTCTCCCTCAATTTCTCTGGCGAGGAAGGCAAAGTGCCGCGGTTAACAAATGCAAGAGCATCAAGCTTATTGTGATATTATACAGGTATCTGCGCGCGTGTCGGTGAACGGTGAACGAGGCAGAAATGTGTGTGCACCAAATTAATCAAAGTGGGGGCGATGATGAACCGTTTCTGTAGGATTCTGTCAGAGGTTAAGAGCTAGTTATTTTTAAGAATGACATGAATCTGGGAGAGACAGTGATTGCCTAAATGACCACTGTAATTACCAATTACTTCTTGAAGCAGAGAATATATTCACGGCATGTAGCCTGCTAAATACAGACAGGCATTAGCCCATTTACGTACTAATGCACATAATTTAGATCCTGAAAAGGGCAGATGGGAACACAATGGAAGATATAATAGATACCGTCTAATATCATTCCAAAAAGAATATTGGATTCACTGGAGATGAATATTACTTTGTGTCAGATTGTTTTTTTTTTCCCATAAAACAGACAAAATATATTTCATCTCTCTGCCTTCGTTAGCCGCTCGGCCACTTGAGCCATCAGCGACAGACAGAGAAAGGTTTGGGCACCTTAAATCAAAGGGCATGTCCTTCTGCAGTATATGAACTTGAATAAAATAATACCCACTCACTCATACCTGCGTAATCCAGTTCAGGGTTACATGGGTACCGGGGTCTGTCATAATACGAAAATTCAATAAAAATGAAAACCTGAAAATGTATGGTTATGTAACTTCAACGATGTGAACACTTCACAGGCCCAAACCTTTGCACTGACTGTAAAATATTTTTCTACATCTGAATTTCATATGTATAGCAGTACTGCTAGTTAAATGCTTATTTTAATGATTTTATGTTGTTATTAAAAAGCTTTGGCACCCCTGTAGTACTGTACTATAGTTTTTAAAAGTCAGTATGACCTACACTAATAACACATGAGATGCTCATGATGTAACTGATAAGACGGTAACAAGGACAAAAGTCTCCAAATGACTGGCTGGGAGTTCAGATTTTGAATAGGTGACATCATTGCAAGGCCCCACCCTGAGCAGGGTCACATCCAAGTCAGCTGTGTGCTGTTTGAAAGGGATTAATTTAGGAATCTATTTTTTGTTTGCTCGCTAGCACACAAAATAATTCCACATGGACTTGAGATTCATATTGTAATGGTTTTAATAACTAAACGAGGAATGCAATAGAGTGAGGGTATCTGTTCTTTGAAAAGCCTTTTCCCCACTCTGCAGAAATGGAAAGGTTTTTGAAATAGAGAACACACACTTGTGTACTGTTTTTCTGCGGTGCGCGTCTGTCATCTTCTGCCAAAGCAGTTTATCAGCAACGGTTTCCATATGACATCCTTCTTTTAGAAATAATACCTGCACTCATCCACTGGTAGAAATTTCTTAGAAGGTTTTTACGTCAAACCCCTCTTTTTTTACTCTTGGGCTTTCTCGTGTGAGTTTTCTATGCTTAATACTTCAGTGAAATGAGACTAATCCCACAGCAGATAATTTCCCCTCTCTCCAAGACAGATTTCTCTGAGGTCACGACCTGGTTTTCAAGAGAAAGCACTCAAGGTTAAGTCTGACAGCCAGCGTTAACCCCTAACAGCCTGCACAGGGAAGCGATTGCTAAATATAAGGATTGGTCTGTGATTAAAAAAAAATAGTAGCGAGGAAATATTAGGACCGGAATGAAAGCAGCTCTGAAGATTGGGCCATCATATGACACATCAGTGGCCGTCAATTGAGTTGGAATGCCAAGAGTCCAGAAGATGGAACCAGTTTGGATCGACACGGGCCAAGAGCATAGCAGGGAGTCTGCAAACTGCTCAAAGCTGACATTTGCGTCTCCAGGAGGTAGGGAAACGGGGGATCGGCCCACATTCGGCGATGCCCAATCGTTTTTTTAGATTCATCGATTGGATTGAATTGTTTCTATATTGTTGTCGTGGCATATAACGTACCATTACCATGTCTGTTCAAAGCGAAGTGTGTCTTCTCTCACGAAGCCCTGCAGAAAACTGCTGATGTGCACTACTGTTCATTTTAATGGGACTAGGTTATTGTAAAGTCACAGCAGCTGATTACTTTTCATGTTCAACGGCACACTTCTGTTTCATTTTAGTGAGAAACTGCTTAAATAAGCAGCAAGCAAAGACAGGAAAGTGAATGATGAGAAGTAATTTGGATTCTAATAACATCAACAATGTAGACTTTAATTTTTCTATTATGAAAAATGTACACACACTATATGTAGCTTTTACACATATAGTATCACAGAGTTATCTATCCATCTGTCAGTGCAGGCTGGTGGATTTTAAAATACAGGGGGCAGTCATTACTTCACTACTTATTTTTATTGACCAGCCATAGCAGTACCGCCATTAATTTAGTGGCCTAGTACAAAGGAACTGTGTAAACTGTTTAAACTGTAAATATAATATTATAAACAAATGACCAGTTTTACTGCTGATTTTTTTTATTTAGGTTTGAGAGGTCAAGCATGTTTCTGATTGATGCATTTACAAGGCTGATTTATGAGGTTATGAGGTTAGTCGACCAGTCATCATAAGAGAAGTGTAAAGGAGGATTAAAATAGCACTGTCTCTTTTAAACACACGCTAGTGTTTCAATCCACCTTTTTATGGGATGCACGATGACATGGACAGCCAAGGAAGCTCACGCTTCAATGGATGTCTGTTAATTGTGCATCTGGAGCTTCAAATCAGATTTTACATCCTGCATTGTTCACCAGAAAGAATTTGAATTGAATGAATGAATGGCACGATACTGTTCTGAGATATTTTTTAAATTACATTTGCTAAAATAATTAACATTTACAGCATTTATCAGAGACACCCTTATCCAGAGCGACATACTTGTACAGTCTTACAGTTCAAGCGATTGGGGCCTTGCTTAAGGACCCAACTGTGGCAGCTTTGGCATTTGGCATCCTACAATCCAAGGGCCTTGCTTAGCAACCAAGCGGACAGCCCTAAATTAACCTTACTTGTTTTGTGTTGCATCCACACCAGCGATTATTCAGGATGACAAGATTACATCGATTCTAGTCAGATACATTCACACTTGCCTAATTTAGACTGTAAAAGCTTGGCAGAAGTCAGATTTGAGCCCTGGATCCTCTGGTCCTGGGTCCGGTAACGTATCAGTTAGGTGACCACAATCCTTAACTTAAATATGGCATATTTCTACAAATTTGATCTACTAACCATTCATTAATGCCAATTCTGAGAGCTTACAAAATACTAATGTATTTATTTGTAAAGGTATTCAAGCTTTTCTACTTTGCAAATTTTTAATATTGGGAATAGATTGAGGTGGCATCTTGGTGCAATTGGTTAGCGCCGTAACTGCTCCAGAGGTCTCCGGTTCGCCAGTGTGGCGTCTGCATGTCATGACTGCAAGGGTATACTCTGGGTATTCTCCCATTCCAAAGACATGCTTTAGATTAATTGGTCACTCTAAATTGGTCAAGTGTGAATGTGTCTGACTAGAATCGATGTTCCCATCCTGAATAATCGCTGGTGTGGATAAAACACAAAACAAGTAAGGTTCAATCAGGGCTGTCAGCTGGTACAAATCATAATCACACGATTACTGACTTAATCATCATTCTAAGCACATTTTTCCACATGCTCCCATTTGGACCTAAAAGCACAACACAACCACCAAAGTGGACCGAATAAACCTGAATGCATTTATTATTTTTTTTTTAATAATTCAAGCACATTATTTTCATCATGTCTTATCTTGTTTGCTGCAGTAACATTTCATTGCGATTTCTCTTTTGACGGAGGGCTGCTGAGACGATACCTATTTTTTTTTTTTATGCGAAATCTCATTTCATGAGGTGCTTTTGTAAGAAGCAGCATGAGCAAGCTGTTATCTTGCGGAGTGCGTTCGCATGTTTATGTTCTGTAGCACAGAAATGAGACGAGGCATATAAGGGACCGTCCAAAATAATTTCCATCTCCAATCAACTAATAGTACTCTATAGAGTGTATGTATAGGGAATGTAGGGCACGGTGAATAAAGAATTATTTTGGGTAGAGCTCACAACTACAGGTCCTTAAACATAGCCTATACTGTCAAGGTGTGTAACTGTGTTGAAAACAACCTCTATCAGCACTCGTTTTATGATGTTTTAAACATTATGGACATATATGCACAAGCTGTGGTCGTCTCTTTCATTTGAGAATTGGACAAAAGCCTGAAATTTGACCGGGGGGGCTTGCATGTTACTTATGAAAGATACGTAGTTAGTTACATATAATGACAGAGAAACAAAAAGACTTTAAAGCTACAGCAAGAGTTAATAAAGGAGATAACAACAGCTTAAATGATTGCCAATCAAAAATCTGAGGTTACTGGACATTTTTGAGTTACTGGACGTTATGCGGAGTGATAACGCATGATATTACAGTGACATAATAACACATCTTATTATTCTGAAAGCAAAACTCGAGAAATATTTAACAGTTCCATCCTTATGACAGAATCCGTGAGGAATCTTCTCATCAAATTATGCAACGCACTATGAATGTAATATGCACTTAACATGAAGTCTCTTTTTTTTAACTGGCACTCTATCTCATATCGCTGCTTTTAATACCCCATCAGTCTGGCAAATCATCAAAATCTGATATTACCCTGGCACATCGAATAGTTTTAATGCCAGAATTATTGCTCTTTGTTATAAAAATTGACATAAAAAAGGGTTCTGGCAGAAATAGGGCTTCTCTCGCTCGTTTTACACAGGGCTCCCTTTGTTTCGATGGCATACTGTGCATATGAGAGGCATGCAGCGCTCAGAATAATTGGTCTTTTCATACTAAGAAAGGGCATATCAATTAAAAATAAATAGTCTCTGTAGTTATTATGCCACCACACAGTGGTTGGCCTGCCATTAAAGAGTCCTGTAACCACCCTCCCTCCCCCCACACATACACATTACCACTTTCTTTGTGCTTGTACAGGAAGTATGGAAGTATTTACCACCCAACAATGCCCATAACAGTAAGTTTATGCAGCCTGTATGATTATTCATGAGTACTTATGTAGAGCGAGGGGGCAGATATATAGCGCGTGGGGGTGAAAGGGGAGGAAACAAAGGAATTTTTTCATCTTGGAGCTCAAGTGGCCTTTGATTGCCTAAATATTCAGTTTTGCGGTCGCATGATGATGTGAAAGGTGGTTTTGTTTCTTACAGGGGTGTCATATGGAGAGGAATAAAGGGGCGATGCCGTAAAGTCGCCGGTTGACGTATGTGATAAATGTTTAAAGTGCACCAGTACACATTTTGAAGCGATTAAAAAAAGTTTGTGTAGAACGATGAGTGGCTTGCTTCACTCATTTGCCGTTAGTACCCAAAGTTTCCTGGTGAGAAATACTGGTTACAAGTACAAAAGAACATTGGAGAGTCCATCGTAGGGCACTGCAGGTGTCCAGACGTTGAGGCTTCTTCCACTTATTTTGACCCTTTTCTCTCTCCACAGTCAGCTCCTGAAATATAGCCAGCCTTGTTGTGTATTTATATCCCTTGTTCCTAGTTTGCTACTCGTCCTGACTTACTGCTTCCTTCTTGTTTTTAACCTGGGTGTTTCCTGACTAGCTCTGTTTTTGTTAGCGCTTAGCTATGTGTTTGTGTCTAAGTGCTAGTATCTGTAGCTCTGGCATCTTCTTCCTTGTATTCATCAATGTCTAGGATCTATGCTAACCCATCTATGTTTAGCCTTGGGTTTTGCTTTATCTCTTCTTTGGTCTGCTTGTCTGTGCAATATCTTAATCTTAGTCCCTCTCTTTTCCATGTTGTATGCATAGTTTTGCTTTTTTACTTGCCATTATTATTCCAAACTTAAGGCATAAAGCCTTTTAATCATGTCTGCATGTCTAGTGTTTGCGTCCCATAGTATTTTTGTCTTTGCTCTGTCACATTCGTAATGTCATTTCTTTACTCTTTTTATTAATGGTCGTAATAAACGTCTAAAAATTAGCGCTTACATCCTTCTCTGTCACTTCCTACAACAAAGCATGACGTGCACAATTAATTGCACAATTCAGCGCAGCGTATTTGTTTATTTTTTGGGAATTTTAAAAGTATAATATACCAAACTGCTCACACAGAGTAAATGAGCAGTTTTTGCAGGTGTGCAGCTTAGTGGTTTTTAATGTCCTTTGAACGTCTCTGCATCTTTATCGTGATTTTTGAGTATGCTTAGTGAAAATGCTTCAGGTAGAGTTAGTGCTATCACCGGCTCAGTAACTGTGCATTTTAGTGCTTAGTACGCGAATCTGGTCTCAAACTCACTTGGATTTTGTCTTGTCTCGGGCTAAGGTAGAATCTGAAATTGAAATTTCCTGTCACAAAAATTGGGGGACATTTAATTACATTACATATAAGAATTATAGTAATAGTACAGTAATTTAGGTTATACTGTATATTATTTAATGACATATCTTACAAAATATATTCTGAATTAAAATAGCATGTATTAATGTATATCATGGATAATGAATGATAAAAAATGTAATGTGAATTAGAAACAAATGTCTTGTTTTCCACGTGGTTTTGACTTGGACTCGACTGCTAAAAATCTTGGTCTCGGTCTAGTTTTTGTTATTATTGTCTTTACATGGGTGCTAAACTGCTTTATATAAAATAAACACAGCACTGTTGTACCTAAATCTATCTTTATTAATTTAATGTCAAATATTCTGTATTTTATGTAAAATCTAAGATTGCTTTATCATGTTGTTTTTTTTTTTTTTTTTTTTTTTGTAAACTCTCCGTATCCTGGTCAGGGTCACAGGGACTCCAGGGATATTGCAGGACAGGACAGGGGTCACTGTTGCAGCACCAGGGGATTATTTTCCTATCCTCTATCAGACAAAGCAGACTGTGACTATACAATATGATGATGGTTATAGATATGTACTGTGTGTTGTTTTCCTTCATATTTCAGCCATTTTTTCCCTGTTGCATCTATCCATTACCCTATCTATGATATTATTCATACCCGAGATACGCCCCTGTGGTACAGGGAGATCAGTACGTGATCATTTAGAGTCGACAATGCTCCTCATCACGTTTGGCGGCTCTTATCCTTCACCAACACCCACATGCACAAGTTGGTCTTTCTATCATTGTGGGGTTAACATGTTAACATGTTACTGTAGCTTAATAGTGCTACATTAACAACCAACCCTAACTTTCACCTCAGTAACCATGAGCAAATCTTTTGGTCCTTGTACTGTAATGATGACCACATATGTCCCCACAAGACAATCTAAGTCAGGTCTTTTTTATCATTTGGTCCTTACAGTGATATATAAACTGGATCGCAACCTTCACACACAGGAAGGAGACGAGTCCATTGCTTTGGTCCCCACCGATCTATCTCTCTCCTCCCTCTGTCTGAGATTGGGTTCATCCTCACTCATCTTCATAGGCGTCAGTGTGAAGTGTGTGTCCGTGTGTGTGAGTATGCGCGCACCTGTGTGCGTGTATATGATTTAAACTTGTCTCCCCATGTATTTTGCATCACACGTTAGGTAAAGAACGTTACATTAATATTATGCAACATTTTCTGCTTGATAGCTACACACGTAATGACTAACGCTAATAGGCACAACTATAAATGATGACAAACAACGTTTTGTGCGGCTCGCAAGTTTTCACTGTTCAAAGCAAAGCTACACGGCTTGATTTTTGCAGCTCTGCTTGTAAAACTATACAAATTCCACCTAAAAGCCTTCAGACGACAAAGTAGTAAAGTAAACATATTTTTTAAGCAAATTTACAATTATGCTGAAGTTTGTAAATATGTAAGAGCATCTGTCTTTTACAGTATTTAAAAGACACCCTTATCCAGAGCTACAGACTATTAATTGAGCTGAACAGTAGAATTAAAAAAAAAAATCTTACTTAAGTAATTTAAGAACTGAGACAGAACTGAGATTCAAACAAATTACCTTCTCGATTAGTGTTAAGCCTTGTCCACAGCAAAACCCCTAGAATATATGGAATTGTCACGTTTACAGCATTTCAGATTAACTTGTCTAGTGAAATTACAATTAGGCTGTTGGGTGTTGATACATTGGCGTAGCTTGAAACTCACAACCTTCTGATTAGTAATCCAGAGTACAACCACTTTGAGTCAGCATGCTTTGTGACACTTTTTAAGCAATCGCCCAGAAATTGTTCACCTTTGCCGGGTGAGTTATGTTTCCATAAATTCTCAAGGTTCAGCGGATGATCTTAACGTGAGTCAAAACATTTGGTTAGTAAATGGAGCAATGGATGGAACAGTCAGAGGTGGTACAGCAGTTAATGTATTGAGTTATTGAATGTATTGGAATGTCATGAGTTCAAGTCTCAGCACTTGCTAACTTGTAAGGTTGTGTCAGTTGTAAGTCACTCTTAAAGTGTGTTTGCTAAAGGACTGGAGGTTCTGTGTTCTACCGCGCAGTGTTCCTTATGTTTACTTAGATTTTTGTCCGTTGCAGACAATATGAACACACAATATTTTACAGCAGCAATTTAGGGCTGGTAATTACATTTACCTAAATGATGCAATAAATAATGTGATTTTTAGCAGGTGATGTCAACAGGTGATTATTATCGAGATTTGGTACAACGGCACAACAGCAGCATTCAGGATAGTCTTCGAGTTGCAAAGATGGACGGAGGACCTCCAGTTTTACAAAAAACATGTCCAAAAATTATCGAAATGTTTAAAGACTGTTTGCGTCAAAAAAGAAGAAACAACGTTCATTATTCTATTAATTGCATTAACAAATTGCGGAAAATTGCAATCAGAGTATACTGTTCCAATTTTTTTTTTTTTTTTGTGGTTGGCCTACAATGCAGGAATCAATTTGTTAAAAAACGAAATAAAGTTGACCAGCCAATACATGAAATATCTCTTATTCATTCTGTCTGAAATGAAATAAAGCCAAGGGCTTCTACGCGGAACCTTCTGATGGGGTTCTTCATCGAGCCTGTTGTAATCTCTTTGTAATGGTCATCCAGGGATGAACATGAGAACTTGGGTTTGAACCCTGGGCAGGGCTTGATTTTGAAGCCATACAATGAAGCCATGCAGGTTGCACTTTTGCTTACCCCCAGTGAATTCCAGGATAGGCTCTGGACCCTGTTCCAACCATTTCCATTAATACCCCTTAATGCAGTCATTAAATCCAGTTAGACTGTAGTATATGGATTGTTCCACTCAGGTTCAAGGAGTTCTCCTGTGATGTATATTTCCGACCACATATCTGATTTTAGTATGACCTTAGCTTAAAGTCATAGTCATAGTGGAGACTCTTCTAGAAGCGATAAGGGAGTCGGCGATTATGACGTCCATTAAAGATATTAAGGTTGAGGTATTCGGTGTCCATTACATGCCCATATAGTATATAAAGGCTCTTTCTGCCTCAGAATGGTCTTCTAAATCATTGAAGACATGGCAGAATGTAAACGGCTTTCCCATAGAACTTTCTGAAACGGCTTTTCCTGGTTCTCCACTGATGTGTTCCAGCCTTCGTCATGTCTTTTTAGTAAAGGCATTAAATGCACTTGGACTCTAACATCTGGACTCTTCCTCTCAGGTTCACTATAGGAGGCCCACCATCTGTACCATCCAGCAGCCTGGCCTACAAGCTGCCGATTAGGTCCGACATGATCTCACCCCCCACCTCAAAAACTCAGGCTGCTTGTCAATCATCACGCTCTCCTGATCCTGACAACGTCTCAGCCAAACAGACCTCCTTCAAACACGGCATCTTACTCATCTGATCAGGAGAGGACGCTGCTTGCGAACGCATTTTAATTTCATCTGCACTTGACAGGTATTTACAGATTCATGAGAATTCAAATATTCCAAATAAAATGTAGCAAACAGGAGGGGCAGAAGCATGAAAACACATCAGATGTATTCTCCCCGTCTTGTTTACTGGGCTACGGTACACTGCATGCAAACAGAATGCAAATTTCTTTGATTGAATCAGGTGATGCAGAGGTAATTGTATTTGAAGAAATGTCCAAGACTTTTTTTTTTTGGCTTTATCATTATCAGTGCGGTGGCGGTGATGGTGGTGGTGGGGTGGCGGGTGGGGGGGGGGGCTGTTCTTTATGAAATCTGTCTTAAACAAAAGCTATCATCACTTGCGAGCCTTCTGATCCGCCTTTGTCACTCGCGGATGTGAATGCGTCTTTAATTTCCTTTCAATTAAAAGTAAATATGCAGTTTTCTTTCTCCCCCCACCACCACCACCACCCACTGTGAAATCTAAACAAGAGGAGTCAACACAAGCAGGCAGGTGACGAATATTCATTTAGTTACCACCTCATTCAAGGAGCTCTGATGTTCTTCACCAAAGTGTTTGTTGGAAAAAGAAGAAACAGTGTTCTTCTGACGGGATGGCTCTTCATCTGACTATAGACTTTCTCAGTCAAGCATTTTATCTTCTTACTTTCTTTCCAAGACCTGCCGATTGGTCCTGCATAATTAAAATATTTTTTAAATGCACACTTAACATTTTGCCTTTTGAACATCACAGTTGCTCATGGGCACCTCTGTCTGTGTCTGTGGGGGAAGCAAATCCCCTGTGGTTCAGAAATGATTCCTGCTGGCCCTGTGATGTGAAGTGGGAAAATGTGCAAAAAAGTGGAGTGGGCACGCACTCTAAACACCGGTCCGACACGAGGCTGAAAGGGATCGCTGTTGCAGCACCTGCGGATGATCTCTCAACTTCCCCTCCATTTATGCCTGTGTGACTCCCGACCTGGTCCTAAAACTTTACTGGGGCACAATTCTGGTTCATTGAGGTCAAGGACATGCTTATTAGACCGCTGTGTCAGCAGAGTGGCCTGATTATAGGAGCTCTTTCAGTACAAATTTGGAAGCTCTGTGGTTAAGATGTTAATCGCTATTGACCAGAAGGTTAAGGGTTCAAATCCTGGCACTGCCAAAGGCTGCCACTGTTGGGTTTTTCGAGAAGTTGCGTGTACCTTGTCAGATTGGATCAGTTGGAAGTCACTCTGGATTCAGGCTACTACATGCCGTGAATGTAAATACCGGAGAGGAAAAAAGTGCGTATGGTAAATTACATTGTGTTTGGAAGAGAACAAAGATACCATTTGTAGAGGTATTTATTTGGTTAACCTGATCATATTATGAACAAATATGTAATGATGGTTAACTGTATCAAAGAGAGACATGCCTTGTGAGAAAGAGTAAGAGAACATTTTAGTTTACCTTTTAGTTGTCACAGCAGCATTCCGTGCTCTCTAATTTACCCCAGATATATCCCCTGTACACTATGCAATGCAATTTTGTCATTATTAAAATCTGATTAATCAAAACTGAACAAACCAAGGTCTGAAATACAAGGTTCCCCAAGTGTGGAACTTTTGAAAATCGCAAAACACAATATTATGGACTTACATAGGGGATTATTCCAGCTAGTCCTCTATACATATTAATTGTTTATTAAAAATACATATTTTATTTACACTTTCTCACAACTCCTCAGGGATCAATCTGGTACTAATCCTAATCTTATTAAGGCATCACAACCTGTTCTGCTCTGGTTCGAGTTTGTGATATTAAGTGACGTTCCAGTGGCTGTTGTGCATCCCGGACTGTTGAATGTGATGTTTTTGACTTCAGAGCTGGAGCAGATCACTCAAGTACATAATAGAAGAATTATGAACATGTCAATCACTCAGCGAGACAGCGTCTTAAAGCCCTCTCAAGTCAACAACATGACAACACAACCACAGAGTTCTTACTAATTTGGCTAAGACACTTCTGTTTGAATGTATATTTTTATACAAATAAAGCCTTGATCGGAAAAGCTTGGTTCTAAATTTCTACAGTATATTTCAACGACCTTCCACTGTAAATCACCCTGGGTCTCTGTAACAAATGCAACCAGCATATTCAATTTTCTAATTCTGCATGAGGAAGGACACTAGTTCAACTTAAGTAATACCGAGTCAAGTGCTTGATTGAATTTCAGTGATGTCATTACTGGGTCACATTTCAATGTGTAATATAATAGAAATTCAGTTAAGGCCTCTCCTCTCCTGTGCAGGCTCTACTCTGCTCTGCTTTTATGTTACTATGTTTGCCCACACACAGTTGATGATGGATAGCCACAGGTCGGGCCAATGTTTCAGTGCCCATTTAACACAGCCCTGTTGGCACCATGGTCAGAGGTAGCCTGGTTGGATGGATGAGGCCATTCCATATTTAATGCATCTCACCAAAATAATGCATGCACACTCAAATCTGGTAGGACCTACGTCTTTTGTTCTTTTTCTTCACCGCAGTGTACAAATGTCTCAACAGATTTATAAAATCCATATATAAACACACATAATATATGTGTGGGATTCTACCCATCTCCCCAAAACAGACTGGGATTTATTTATATAAAATACAACAGAGCATTCTCTGCCTTGAAACAGCTTTACGACAGCTTTTAAATTTTCCTAAAAGACCGATCCCAGATTGAGCAAGCCTAAGGCAACAATGGAAAGGTGAAACATTGGGAGGACCAAGACTTGAAAAGGGGTCTCTCCTTGGGTGGGCTAGATGTTAAAAGCGCCAACATTGTTATGAGGAGGGAAAAACTACCAAATAGCAACAGGCTCAAGAGAAACAAATCCTATTCTGTCTGATCTGAATGGATAGAAGGGTAATACACAGTCACAAAAAATGCTTAAGGCTGGTTACTGGAAATGTCACAGCATTACTGCTTAGCATGGGGCTCCTGTTTACTGTTCTGTTAAAGTGCTAACCACAGATAGCACCTATGACATAACTGGACTTTGGAGCAATGGAGGAAGGTGATCTGGTCCTGTTAGTCCCATTTTCTTTTTTCACCACATGTACAACCATTACATGTGCACTGTTTAGCTGTGGAACTGATCTCTGCAAGATGCAGCACGGTGGCTCGGTGGGGTAGCACCGCTGCCTCACAGCAAGAAGGTCCCGAGTGGAGTGGCCTGGGTTCTTTAGGTGTGTAGTCTGCATGTCCTTCCCATGTCTGTGTGGGTTTACGCTGGATACTCTGGTTTCCTCCCACAGTCGAAAGACATGCGTGTTAGGTTAATTGATTACTCTGAATTAGCATTGATGTGTGTGTTTGTGTGTGTATAAATAGCTCTGATACACCTTGTGTGTAGATATATCCTTGTATGCCATGTGCAAACAAAAATCTCAGTAAGATGAACCTTGGGGATAAGACGAGCCGCCGGAGGGAGCGTGAAGTTCTAGGTAACATTCTACATGGAATCCCTGGGTCCAGGCATTTATGTGGCTGTTAATTTAACGCATAACCTCTGATTAAACATTGTTAAGGACCAGGTGGCTGATCAATTTACTTTAGCAATGTTATCCGGATGGATGCGTTCGATCGCAGGCGTGGGGGCTTTCTACATTTATGTGGCCGAAGCCCATTCTGAAGCATTTCTAGAACTTGTAGCTCTTTCTTCTATTCTCTCTCAAGCTCAAGCAGAGTGAAGCTTTGGTGTGGTTTTGTTTTTCTGACCCTGTGCTCTTGGAAGAATTTTAAACACTCCGCTCCTGCGTCTTGCTTGTTTCTCACAAGGCCTCATGTAAAATGGATAGAGGTGGCACATTTATTGAAGTTTGATTTAAAGTGAGGTGCAAAAAAAAAAAAAAAAAAACGAGATCTTGTCATAAATTATTTTGCTCATGTCGATGTATGTGGGATCGTTAAATAATGCATCAGCAGACTCGTAATTAGGACAACAATAGTCTTTTAGTGCTTCAAGAAAATGATGCCCCCGTCCTCCCGCCTCCCACCTTTTTTCTTTTTAAATGAATGCCGAAGACACCTGAGCGATCTTCAGGACGCGTCTCCCCCCTCCCTTGTAAATGGTGGGCTCTGTTTTAAATTCATATTTCAGCCTAAATGATATAGGTTATCATTCCGGTGCTCATTATCATTTAGATGCAAAATAAGCAACAGTAATGTGTGGTGGAATGCAAGGCACCAGCCTAATGTTACTCCGATAATGTACATGCATATTTGTCTGGCGCGGTGATTACTGAGGGCCACGCAGCTCCGGCGGTGATTCTAATGCAGTGTGACAGTGTATAAGGGCACAGTTAAGGAGAGGAAAAGAGAGCCAGTGAATTAATTACATATCAGTTCATTTTTTTGGCCGCAGATGACTCCTTTAGAGGAAGTGCCCAGGTGCATTAATAACCTGACAGGACGAATGGGTGATCTCCAGCGTCGATCCATTATGCCACATTTATCAGTGACCCGCGTGCTCTGTGTGACTGCAGCTAAAGTCCAGGATAGTGTGTTTAGACCAAGACAAAGGCAGCTCCAGCCGACGGAAACCCCTCGTTCTATCACAAGCTCTGGTCTCATCTATGTGAACTGGATATTAAATATCCTTTATCTTAAATTTCCCTTTCAGCCCCGAGTAAGCCGATATCTCCCCGTGCCTCTCCTTCATATTGCTCTATTGCTGTAATAAATACATTGATATCAATGAGGTAAGATCATTCCAGGTTGAGAAGATCACGCTCGCTCTGTTTGGCGTTAATAATGCACGAACAAGCTATGGAGCTCTTACCAGCGTTGCGCTAAACACAGACGTCCAGACACTCGTGCAGACCATCTGGTGATCCCTAGAGGACTAGTTCACCTGTATTTGATCTCTGCTCCTCATTTGAGACCTTGTTATTGCTTCACAGTGTTCGAAATGCACCCTTTTTGTTTCTAGATCTCCCGAGAGACTTGAACATGAAATGGACCTGCTTAGGGCCTGTTTATTTTCTCAGCCTTACCAATTGCTCCTAACATTTTATACGAAGTGAAATCAGACTATGGATTGGGTCCATTGGGACATGTTCCTTTTTAGTAGGTAAATCCAGCACAGCGCTACTAGTAGGAGGTTTAGCGGTCAAATGTCCGGCCCCTTGCACTTTTAGGTATATGAAAGTAAAGCAGGATGGCACTTTAGCTTCAAGAAAAGGACAGACTTAACTATTTCACGTCTTTTTGAGTCTGTAACAACACAGATCGTAACATACTTTATAACATGCATATTTAATGCAAAGTAAATCAAACTTCATTAAGAAATTCAATTAAAATGTGTAAATGAAACATCAAAGTGCGACATGCACAATATTTCTGGCAGTAAAAATAACTTATGTTCTCAATGTCTGCAGTTTAAAGACAGGTTTTATCATTTCTATTGTAGTTTGTTATAATTGTTGAACCCACAGTCGTTAAAGTGAACGGATACTAATTGGATGGTCATAAAATGCCTCCTAATTACAGGGTCAAATGTCACAGGATACGTCGAGAAACACCAAAGGCTGTCAAAACCATTGTTGAGGTTTCTTGGTTGGTAGCGGTTCTACAGACGATCACTACATGGCTTGTTATCCACAGTCCCAGTTTCTCTGAATTTGGCTATGAGGGATATAGCAGCGCTGTGTGATATTGTTGATCTTTCTGGTTGTCGGTTGTTTGTCTGTTGCTATGATACGGCAGCTCCGTACCCCAGACATCAGAATCAACAATTCCATCTTCAGTTACCTATAATGAACAAACAAAAGTTTAGAAATTTCTATGCTGGTAATATTTGAACCACAAGAGATATTACAAATCTGATTACAGCAATTGATTTATGAGACAATTCTTTTCTTTAATATGCTATATGACCACCTTCCCATTGGAAAATTGCCCTTGATCCAATATGGTGGCTTTCAAGATGGCGCCCATGTTCCTGACATAAATAAAGATTGCTCCCCTCACCCAATACTTACTGGGGTGTACAGATACATAATTTTCCATTTTGTTTCTGAAATAAAAGGGTGTCCTTTCACTTTTGATTCACCCTGTACAGTATTTAACTGCTTCAAATTTGCAACGGAATCACTGAGTTCTATTGAATGTGTGTTTGCAAAACTGTAATCAGTGTCAACATGCAGTCTGATGAGGTCATGCTAAAGGTCATGAACTGTTCTGCTTTTGTTGGTTAATTGCTTTCAAGGTGTTTAGCATCAGAGCTTCAGCCAGGAACAACAAGTTGTTTTTTAGGTCATCATCATGTCATTACCTACCCAAACTGCAGCTTCTCCTTGACAAAGGATGCAAGTGTTACTGCATCCATAACAAAATGGCGGGGCGGTGTGGCGGAAATATGAGAAGCTAGCTCATAACTCTGTCATTATGAATAGCCCCAAACGAAAGGTCATGGCCGTGACAACCGCATGATGGATGTCACTGGTGCCCAATTAAAGCCCTCTAAAAAACAGCCTCCTAGCGCTCCTTTCCCTTATTAAATATGAAAGAGCTAAATCAAAAGTCAGGAGCATTGCTGTTGCTTCCTCATCTGCTTTTGGACAAGCACCAGCCCAACAGTGAATTATTCATAATGTTAACGAGAGGGTCAGTAACGTAACAAATCCTCATTATTAATGAACAGAGCTCAGCTCAAAGGTCACTGCCCAACTTTTTGGTTGCAGCAACTTCTGTCGGGGACCAGATTCCCAAATCCTCCGTATACTGACATTAACTTGTGTATATACAAAGAAATTACACACTATATGGCCAAAAGTTTGAAGAGTCCCTTTCTAAATAGAGATTCATGTTATTTACATTTACAGCATTTAGCTGACGCCCTTGTCCAGAGCGACTTACAACTTATACAGTCTTACAATTCAAGCAATCGTAGTTTAATGGCCTTGCTTAAGGACCTAACTGTGGCAGCATGGCAGTGGTGGGATTTGAACTATGTCCAGAGCTAGTACTTTAACCACTAGGCTACCGCAGTATCACAATTGTTTCAGACACAGTTATAAGGTAAACGGGTATGGAATCTCCAAAGATGGTGGCAGTGAAATGGGTTTTACCAAACACCAGTCATTCAGCAAGACACTTTTAAAGGTTTTCATTGTCAAAAGTTGATCATGATTATAACTATAAATTATTATACTATATACAGTACTGTGCAAATGTCTTAGGCCACCATTAGATTGGTTGTTTAAGCAATTTCATGAATATTGGCCAGAATATTTTTTTCTCTAGACCACAACCAGAAAATACAGGGATTTTTAAAAATAAAACTGCTTCTGTGGGTTACAGTAGACCGTTTTGTTTTGTTTTTTTGTGCGTGTATATGATTCTCACCTTACACTTGAGCAATAGTCGCATCTGGAGCTTTATCAGGATGCCAAGTTGGCCTACAGTCCAAAGACATTTGATCAGGAATGGATTATTGTAAGGGCAGCGGCCAAGAAATCACATTTTCAGAAGGGGAGGGGGGTAAAAAGGCTAAGATTTGATAAAGTTTGCCAACATTGAAGACCAGTGGAAAAGATCATTGCAAGTGACTAATCCATATTAAAAATATTATATATAGTCATTATAGCATTGCCGGAAACATCAAATTTAATGATGGCTTAAGCCTTTTGCACAGTACTGTATATTATTTATAGTAAATATTAACCCATTTAAAATGTGATTCCAATATTTAGAATGTATCCTCTTGTAGCCGGTATGTTAAAAACACGCACACACAAAAACCACTGCCATATTATGCTGTATTTAAGATTTTAGGTTCTAATGAGGGGAAAAGAATCATGTTAAGGGATATATTTAGCATTTGCATATTGGTGCTTAGGACTGGACTTTATGCTTGAGGGGAATTAAGAGCCTGTTAGTCTGGCAGCTTGACCACATAAAACTAAGATAAATGTCCGCCATCATCGTCTTTTTTTTTGCAAAGTCTACCTCTCGCTGAACTTATGCCAGTCTTTTTTTGCCTTGTATATCCAGACTGAAATTATGGATGATGATAATAATAATAATGTCATTTTGCACCGGAATCTCTGTCATTATCTGCTGTGGAGTGCTTCTAATTGATATCTCTGCAGAGATAATGATTACAATGCCCTCCAGGAAGGTATTATCGCGATATTAACCTTTGTATATACTTTTATGCAGAAGACTCTGGCACTTTCAATGATCTGTAAATCTTACTGCTTACTTCTGCTAATGCCATCACAATAGAATGGTGTGTCGGAGGTGTGAACTTTAGCTGATTAAGTGCAGTGGTTTGGGGTGATGGTGGGAATCTTGAAGCGGTCAGATGGCGCTGTAGCTCGTTCTTGCTGTTTTTTTTTTTTGGCGTGGGGCAGAATCCGCCTGGGCTTGAGCCGGACAAGGCTGGATGGTGCTTAAAGTCGCTATTTTTGGGTCACGACATTGTCAATAATTGGGGCCTGTTACACTCACCATCCCCACGCCTTGGCACTGGTGTGGCTTGACTTTGTTGTGACACTGGCTGCCAGCGTTTGGGTGACGCAGGTCAAACGATGCTGCGGTTATGGACCGACCCACTGTGCACTGTGCAGACAGCCCAGCAGATGCAGCTGAGACAAACAGAGCTGCAGTGGCCTATTTGCGTAGTTTACCGTTATCCGTCTTGATTTTGCAGGTTTATAAAAAACAATCGGTGGCACACACAGATTTAACGATTAAGAGGTAGAAACAGACTCGCACCCGAGAGATTCCACTGCACAGCGAGTAAGTACATATCTTCTGCTGACATACTGCAAATGAAAACAAATTAATTCAGGGAAGAATGCTGCGAGTGTGCGAGGGAGATAGAGACAGAGGGCAAGAGAGAATTGGGTTTCCATGTGACAGCAGAGACAAAGCGAATTGTGGAATCTCCAGTGAGACTGCAAATCCAAAATACAAACCCATCACTCAGAAATTTCTACTTGACGATGCAGTTTTGGTACCCTTCACCTGCTGTGCTTCTCACCTGAGATCCTGCTTCAATAGGCTGCTTCACCGGCAGTACATGCTGGTTCATTTATGATCACTTCGTATGTTTGTGGCCATAGCTTAGTGATTCCTATATCAAAGAGAAAACTGTCACTGCTCAGATGTTGATCTTTAATATCTCATGAGATTTATTTGTGATTCTCAATCATGTTTATTCTAAAGATCGGCTTCATCGCAGATGAAGATCTCTTAACACTGAATGGAGAAATAGCACTTGACATAAATGAGACACGAGGTTAAAGAAGGCAAAGATGAAAATTTGGTTTTAGACACTTAAGGTAACTTGTCTACATTTAACCTTTTTCAGGATTCCATATTTTCTCTTTTAAGAATTCAACAGGAATTACTCAGTAAAGCAACGAAAGATGGCAACATTAATCAAAAAAAGAACTAAAGCTTATCTAACCTTATCTAATCTTATTTTAAAAAGATTCAGTTTATTTAACTTGAACTGTCCAGTTCTACTTTCTATTCTTGAACCTTATTTTTTTAACGGAAAAATAAAAGAATCAATTTTACAGAATAAAAAAATAGGCTTCCAGAGAGAGATGATTTATTTGGTCTGCAAAGATACTGCAAAATCACTGCATTATGCAAACATGGAAATGAATATATTTGTTAGATGTACAGCTATTAAGGTGAAAACTGGCTCCAGATCAAATAGTATTTCACAGCATCAAATGTGAAGGCTCTTAGTCTTTGGATGAGAAATGGCTGAGTTCATACTGAGACTCCTGTCTTTAAAGTGTTTTGCAAAATCCGGAAGGGGCGAGACTGCATTGAGATCTGTACTACAACTGAAGAGGAGGCACACGAGATTACTGAGGTCTTTAATACGAGTCTCCTGCTGCTTAAATATGTCCCCTGAATTAGTCACATTTGTCTTTCCATTTGATCTCTCTTGTCTGGGATAAGCTACAGAGATATTACGGAGAACTTCTTTTATATTTTTCTTTTTTTGGGGATTTTTTTAGTAGAGAGTAGCAGTCAGTTACACTGATTAAAATCCCTTGTACAAAACAGATCTTGCGGTTTTGCTTTAATAAAATGTCAATATTGTAAATCAATTTAAAGACTTGTTGATTCAGATTTATTAAAGTTTGAAAAGTCTGGCATGATCCTGATTTTACAATTTACAATTTCAGGCATCTTAAGTAGTCTTAATACGTTTGTCTGTTATCCTGCTTGTCCAAGTTAGGGTCTCAAGGGTCCAGACCATTGGCTCATACTCAGATTCTAGACTCTGGTCATTGTAAAGCAACTTCTTGACAGTGTGCAAAAGTATTGAAACAAACTATAACTGATCTGAATAGTGATTTTTAATCCCTTACCTTTCGACCTCTTCTTTTCTTTGTCACATGTAGTTCTTACTAAGGCCTTTATGGTTATATTTTAAATGTTATATATAATATGCATATGTAATTCAGAAGTATTATTCCAATGAAAGTATGCCATTCACACTGTGTGTGTGATTACAAAAGTTTGGGGTCAATGTAAGTTTTTTGCTCAACATTTGTTCTATTTTTTTGTTCTTTTTTATATATGGTACAATCACCATATATAACATGTTATTAGTGATTGTCTCAATTTTCAAACTTGCAATTGTCACTTCATAAAGCCACTAATTTTCATTGTGGTCTTTGGAAGTATTAGCATTCCTTTCCTTTGTGTCCGACCTTCCGAAAAAGTGGTTTCTTGGCTGCTAGTTTTCAGAAAGACAATTCCTCGTCAAGCTTCTTCAGACTATAGAAAGGGAACCTTAGCATCTGAATGCTGCTAATGCTGTAGTGTAAGGGCAAGTCACACTAAATACTTACCACTGTAGTTTATAGAAGATATTTTTTTAATTCAGTTTTTTTAATTGTGCCTACAAATTGTCTGTATTTTCTGCTTGTACTCTTAATAAACTGAAAATATTTAAATATGGTCATTGTTATAACGATATATCTAATCTATTGGAGGGCTAAGAGTTTTGGACAGTACAGTAAATGTATACGTGCACATATGAACAAATTTTGGCATGTGGCAGATACTTTTGTTCTTATAAAAAATAGCAATTAAATTGTATCTACAGATCAGATAAAACATTAAAACCCTGCACAGACCAAACACCGACCAAACACACAGATGAATTCTCGTTGATTTGTGAGAGCAATGAATCCAAAATTCCATTGTTTATCCAAGGATGGACAATGACCTAGAAAGATTCCTGCATGCACTTTGTGTTAGTTGTTTCATTCTTGTGCCACAAGGTCACTGCTTTCCTCAGATAACAAACATAACTGTCAGGTGAGGCGAGATAATGCGTCCATAGCTTTCAACCTCGCTGCCGCTGCACCGCTCAGACCTAATGTTACATTTTCCTTCCAAAACAGGACGTTCCTCCTTTTATTGTCAGGCGCAACTCCTGAGCTGACATTAACCTACTAAAGCAGGCTTTGTTCTGGGTAACTGGAGAGCATTAGTAAGTGCTAAGTGTACACAGAGGTTAGTGTGAGTGAGGCGCTTGTGCGGTATGGCCGTGCCTTGCACTTTACGCGCTGTGCCTGATTCACAACAATAGCACTTAATGCTTAAATTGGCTGCTACACATAGGCCTTTTCATCCACTTTCATTCATTCTTGGGGTAGATACTAGGGTCTAAGAGGTTTATTTGTTTACATTGATGGTGTGTCAGTCAGTTCTGCTAATAATTGGACGTTCTTGAACATTTCACACACGACAAACTTTCACCTCTTTCACCACAACCAACCTGTGTGTTCATAATCCACTTTTTTTTTCATTTATAACTCTATAGCAGTTCTTACTTTGCCCCAGTCTTTGTATTATTTTAGACTTGGATTACTAAAAAATTCAAGGTCTAAAAACAAGGTCTAATCTTAGGTCGAACACCCTGCCACTGCTCGCCGTTTGAGCTGGGACCATAGCCATCAAGTGCTGTGGGATTTGACTACATTTATGGCATTACAAAAGGGCTTTGTGTTCATCCTAATAGACAAAACCTCATGTTGGTACAAAACAATCAATTTTTGTGGGTGCAATACATAAAACTAATATAGCTAATTATGTTCATTCTATTTGGTGATGAAATTAACTGAAGACCAACCACAGATTTCCCGAAGTACAGTTCTTATTCTGTAGGTGACACTGTAGTAGTATAACCAACTACAATACATAACTTGAGATTGAGTCTGATTGGGTCAGACATCACATGGAGACATGACTGCTTGTGTATGAAGGTTTGAAAGAAAATCAGACTGGTATTTACCAGCACTGTAACTGTGACCTTTAACCATACCCCCAAAAATTAAGATACATTAGCGTAGGTGTCTCTGTGGTAGTGTGCAAGCCCACCGCTGCAGTGTCATGGGTTCAAGTCTGTAGTGTTTTCAGGTTAGGAGCCATGCAGGCACAATTGGCCATGCTTGATGGACAGGCAGGTGGTCAACCCCTCAGTACGACCGCCTCACAACTCACAAGAGTTTATTCTGGGTACCCCTGTGTCCTCCCACATTTAAAAGACACACATTAGGCTAATTGGTCATTGTATCGTCACATGGCAGCAAACTCTGCCCTCGACTCTGAATGTGCCCTGTAACCTTGTCCATGTACCAGAGCTTGATCTCTTCGCTGTGAGGTCTGCCCTGTGCCATCACTGGGTTCCTGTGAACTCGTGGTTCATACAGTAGCTTTATAGATTGGGTTTGAGGGCATGTATCAAAGGGAATAATCTAAAGAACACCAGCATTGCACTTTGAAGCTGTAGAAAGGCATGCTCAAAAGTGATGGATCTCTTTAATCTAGTGTCTGAGTGATCTAGATTTATTTGAATCCTAAAATGTCCAAAGTAATCTAACCCTAGTAAATGGATGAGTATCTATTTTGCCCAATTTTATACAACCTTGTGCGCAGGGTGCAAATTTCTTACTTGTTAAAAATAGACAGTGTTAAATCATTACTCTGAAGGTTTGTTTATGTTATTGCTCTTTACCCATGGCTGAATTTTACATCTGAAATCAGTTAAATGCTTCTTAATGCAACGTACAGGGTTCAAGAAGCCACCGATGATAAAGTCCTGCCCTGGCCTGTAAGTGTAGTTTGACGATTAAACAAAGAGTGAAGGAGAAGAGCAAAGAGGTTCCTATGTCCAGTGGAAGCCATCTATGGTCTGCAAGTTTCTAATTATGTGCTAATAGCCACTGAGGAGGTCATTTGGAGCCATTAGCAAACGCCTGTAGGTAGTTAACGGCCCACAGCATAACCCGGGCTCCTTAATGCTCCCACAGAGGCCGTTGGCTCTCTGTCACCAAACGACAGACGCCTCATTACCGCGATTAGAAACCAATTGATAGGTAATAGTAAAATATGATGGCAAAGAAATATGGACAGATATGGAGGCCAGGTTAGGGGTGCAGGGCTAGAAGCGGGCGGGTTTCACGTCCTCCTGAAGTGGATGTCAAGGAGAAACGAGCCAGTCAATACGATTTTAACGGCGCCGACATGCACAGAGTCCTGAGATGGAGCCAGGAAAGCTGAAGTTCTAATGAAGTCTATGAGACTCTGATTAGGCAGCAGAAGCTGTCCGGTGCTAATTGTGGTGTGGTGTTTGTTTTTGTTTGCTTTCTTCTTGCTCATGTGGAGAAGCTTTTCAGCTACACACACACACACACACACACACACACACACACACACACACACACACACACACACACACACACACACACA
>JAUZST010010970.1:0-65489 GCA_034779995.1 Parotocinclus haroldoi | reverse complement strand
ACTCACTCACTCACTCACTCACTCACTCACTCACTCACTCACTCACTCACTCACTCACTCACTCACTCACTCACTCTACTATGTTCATACTTTATATTGGTACTTAATATTAGACATGCCGAAGCCACACTTATGGTTTTAGATATTGATACTGGAACTTAACAGAAACCTAAACAGAAATAAAAAGAAGTAGAAGATGCTGAGCTAGAAGATAATTAGAAGATGCTGTTTCAACCGATTGTGGTGTGCATCACTTTTTGCATGTGGCAGCCCTAGTTGAGAAGGGAATTAGTCTAAACTAAACTAAACTAAAGGTATTTTATTTAAAGACTTGTACAAGAAAATTTGCATTGTTTTGCTTTGTTTACACTTAACAGGTCTTCAATCAATATAATATTAACAATCGGAATCATGGGCATCAGTGAAGATGAGTTTGTACAGCAACAGCTCAACAACAAAAATGTATCTTTTCACGATCTCTAGACAAGTGATCTAGAATCACTGTTTATTACTGCCACAAGTTTATTTATTATTACGTGATAATTAAAAAACAAACTTCAAATGAAAAAAAAAAATGGTCCTCATTATTCAACATTTCAATATCTGTTTCGGCCAAGAAAAGTGCATCACTACTTAATGCCAATGCCATAGAATAATATCCAATCAAACTACCAGCAAATGTAACTCAATTTCAGCCCACTCATCATGTTACCAAATTTTTACTTTAACATAAGAGAACAGTCAGCATGTCTTGCCTTCAGGAAAAAGACCACATGTTATAGATACATACAGATATCTACCTACATGAGGTGGATTACTTTTTTTGATACTTTTGTTGATGCTTAGTATGACATTCTGTAATCATGCAGAGGTCAGTAACCGTAAAAAGTGATGTAATACATCATATGGCAGTTATTGTTTGTACAGCTTTCCCAGTCTCATGCTAAAGACAAAAACACAAGTTGGGGTTGTGTTGTCGTTCACGGAAACACAAACCAAAAACTAAAGTAGGGGTGGGGGTTGGTATTTGGTTTGAAACTGAACTCCACGCTATCTCCTGTCTGCGGGATTAATTACAGCACATCAACAATTTCAAACAACAGCACATCTACGACACACAAGCACAACTCAAATGCACTAAGTGATGGTGGGCAGGGTCACAGCAAATACAAGCATTACACATGACAGGGGAGTGCAGTGGAAGAGGGAGACATGCACAGGAAGACAACACACAAGGGAAGGCATAGGACAATTAGACTTGGGGAGACTAAAGAATACTGTACAGTTCATTGTCATGTTTAAAAGTAGTCAGTTTTGATGGTTACGGTCACTGGGATTCCAGTGCCTATCCCATAAAACACAGGCTTTGGAATTAAACCAGACAGAAGGGACTACAAAGGACTCCACAATGGTGGACCAGTGTATTAGACCACTGCACCACCTGAGTGCCCATGGAAAGTTTTTCACTTTCACTTTTTGTTATGCTGCAGCCTTGTGCTAAAAAAACCCCAAAGAAACCAAACTTTCCCCATCCTTCTCCACTCAACATCCCATAATGACCAAGAGAAAGATGAATTTAAGAAGTTTTTGTAAGGGCCTTGGTGAGAGAGAACTCAATGGTCTCTCTGGCTGAGTGCCAAAGATCTTGCGCATGTGGGAGAAATTCCAGAAGACAATAATAATCACTGCAGCACTCCACCAATCTGAGGTTTATGTCAGAGTGGTCAGGCAGAAGCTTATCCTCAAGAAAGGAAACATGAAATCAGAAAAGCACCCAAAAGACTCTCAGACTGTGACGGAAAACATTTTCTGGTCTAATGAAATGACTGACCATTCTGCCAGAAAGCCCAGATTTTGAAGCTCGGCCAGAGTGACCATTGGGTTCTAGGTCAGCTCTCCAAGGCCCATCTCCCCTGGTTATTTAGATCAGTTGGGCACTCAGCTCTAGAAAGAGTCCTGGTTAATCCAAACTTCTTGCATTTAAGAAATATGGAAATTTCTGTGCAGCAGACTTCTCCATTCATCTGTGCCTCCACATAACGGCTTGGTTTTGGCCTTTCCAAATCATGTTAAATCAATTACATTTGCCACTGGTGGACTATAGTCAAGGTCACATCTCAAATATGAGCAAGAGAAACTGGAGGCCCCCAGTGCTAAATTTGCTTCACAGACAAGAGTCTGAATACATTTTGGCCTGAGAAATTGTCATTACATTGTCATTACGCGGTATTGAGTGAAGACTGATGGGGGGGAAAAACCTGACACTTGAATATCACGTCTTAAATCTTATGCAGCTATGACAACGACTTCTTTTCTGGGAAAGCCTCCCACTAGATTATGGAACATGACAAAGATCAAAAGCAAATCGAATTTGTCATAGTGTAAATCAAAATTTTGTACATTGCTTATGACAACTAAATTCCTAAAAATGCTGTAAATCTGTTGACAGCACTCTTTTACAGACACCATACATTGAAAAATACGAAGCACTAGCTCAGTAACGGACTCCGGTAGGATAGGGGTGAGTCAATTCCAGTAAATACAGATTGCAAAACAGAGATGAGTTAGCCGTTTGTTAGCAGGAAGCGACAGGTTTGAAATACATACCGCCCAGATGCAAGTCCAGGATCTCACTGTAATTAGAGTCTCCCCAATAGTCTACAATAAGGATATATTAAAGATATGTTACTGCATACACAAGCACAGCTGGTGCAAGTAGAAAAAAGAAGAAGGCATGCATGTGCTTCAAACACCCACACCCAAACTCTACACTGTAGATATACATGGTTAAATAAAGACGTTGCATGTCCACAGAATGTTTCAGAATGACAGAATGGGTACATAGATTTGGTGATGTGTGCTGCTGTGCCCTGCCACATGCTCTAGTGTACCCAGATAAGATGACCACGGCATCCTACTTTCATTCAAAGAAAATGCATTCTTGGGTCTAAAATTACGCCAATGTCACAGACCTGTATATTCTATTCAATAATGTAATTTAGAGTCAATCTGACTCATAGTATAAACACTGCTTCAGCGCATCCAGTGAAAGGGCACACAAATCTATGTTCGATACACACAGAATCAGTTCCATGCAGCTAAAACACAAAAGAAAAACCAGGAGAGACAATGTTCATGATGAGGTCACAGATGACAGTTTTAAACACCTATTAGCATCAACATGTATACCTGAGCGTCTCTTACGCTGTTTTGGACTAACACTAGAACCTTTTTGTAACCCTTAAAAAGAGTGAAGGACAAAGAGGTTAAGGAAAACAGTGTAGTTGAAAAGGTTTCAGTGATAAGGCAACAGGAAAGGGATATGAGCCAGAACAAGACCCCTAAGCTATTGTATAGAGGTGTTGTGATCACCTTTAGCTGAGAATATCCCTCATACACTGCACTACTAAACTCATTAATACATCAAGATGATCAAAGTACACTTTTGAGCCAGCCTTATAACTAGACTGCCCAACGAAATTAGGGGATATTTTAAAATTACATTTATTATTACAACTACATTTCACCTAATGAAATACACCCCGGAGTCAAAACTAAAAAAAGAACAAAAAAAACAAAAAAAACCCCAGAATTTGATCCTCTCTACTATCTATCCAAACAATCTGTTCTTGATAGTGCCTTTTGATAGTAGAGTAACACTAACTTTGCTGAGATTTCTTGATTCTGAGGACTTGTTTCCCTTCCAAAGCATCAAGGGACCGTTAGCCAATTGTTCATCTGTAAACGCACTTGTGTCAGCAGAGTATTATCACAAGTTGTGTAGTTGGAGTCGCGTTGGTGACTTTTATACACTACGCCTTTCAGGGCCCTGTGTACCTGTTCTCTATGTCGCTTTTGGGAAATTAATGTAAAAAAAAAAAAAATCTTAAATTTACTTCTATGTAAAACGCTACGTCTAAACAGTATGTTATACATGCAGCATTACTACTGCAAATGCGTAATATGTACGTCACAAATACACTCAGTATGTTAAGTACACCTACCTTGTACCTATACCTTGCCGTGTGTTTTTAAAAAGTGGCATTTCAATGGGGCATAAATATGCACTCACATGAAAGCCACATTTTCTTGTACTCACTTATCAACGTGACAAGTGGAGAATACACAAAGAACACACAACTGAAGCAAAAGAAGAAAATAACTTTGTTGTTATATGATAGATTACACAAGCTCTATGGTCAGATGAGATAAAATTGAGCTTTAGGACAGCAAACACTCATTGCTGGTTTGGTATAAAAAACGATAGTTATACAATATAGTAGGTTATTGTGACATTGTTATTATTTCTGGGGAACATTGTTAGGATATATGCATTATAGAGTCTATGATTAAACAGAAGATTTGAATCGGGAATCTGGTCATGGTTGGATGTGGCAGCAGGGTACCCATGAAACGTAGCCAATACTTTGGACACATCTGCTTTTAAAATACATGTCCTGTGCATGTGTTTAGACTGTCTTTGTCTGTCCTTCAGAGCCGAATAAAAATGGCTTGCTCTGAAAAGAATCAAACTACAACATTTAGAGTACAACTGTTGCTAAATGTGTATTTATGTGTACTATCAGAGTCCCTTCATGAAGTTGAAATATCGTAATAACCATGTATTTGACTGCAAAACTTGGGACGATGTGATTAAGGAACTGTGGGTAAGGTGAAAGAAAGCGATATGCTGGCAGCTCAGAACTGGGTCAGGGGTATGAAGTCTAAAAAACATCGTAAGAACTAATCTTAAAGGTAATAAAAAACCTTTTTGTTTTCCTAGCAGATACAATAAACAAACAATCTACAATCACTGCTTATGTGAGTTATCGATATGTTCTATTTTGTCATAAAAGCAGGTTTTAGGTTTTATGTCCTCAAAATGTTAGCATCAGTTTCGGCTAAGAATTTTTATTTTATGCATTTCTGGTCCAAATTCATTCAGAAGAGGTGGATTCAAGCTTCTGACATGGCCATTCCACTTTCCTGACCTAAACCCCCTTGAAATGACCAGTGAATAATAGTACAGGGTAGATACACTTAATAAACGAGATACTGTGCATCAGTAGCAATAGCTCACTTTTGATCATGGCACCTACATACCTCGGTGTTATACTTATTAATAAATATAATAAAAAGCAAAAAAATAAAAAAATAAAAAAGCAACCCTGTTACAGTAAAATAAAATGTACCCCTTCACTCCTCCCTACCAATTCCAACCTGACGAACGTGAAAAGAAGGTCAACGTGAAGAAAGAACGAACACTATGTGGTACCTGCTTCTCCTCGCAGAGCTTTCTCTACAGCCACCCCTCTCTCCTCCAGCTGTCTCTGCTTCTCTTCCACCTGCTCCAGCTGCCTCTGAATGATCTAAGGCACAGACATGTAATCAAGGCTCTCGCTCTTTCCCATCACTCATTTGGTTTTCCCTCGTCTCCATGTCAAAACTGCTTAGCACACTCTCACCTGTGCCCTGTGAAGTCTTTTCAGCTCCTCCTGCTTGGCCTGACGGCGAGCTGCCTTCTGCACCCTGCGTGTCAGCTTGGCATTTAGCTCTTCCTCAGTGTATGCCTTCTGCAAAAACAGGAAACAAAACATGAATCGAAAAGGTCACGTACTGACACTTTTTTTTGGTCATTTAAAATTTTCAAACTGCTAATTTATTTAGCTACGACTCAATTTACTACCTGGATCTTTTAACACAGCACCACACTAAATCTAGTGGCTTTTAATTAGACTAACTGTAATTTAGTTAAAGCTTCACATATATTCATTGTATATGCCTATATTAATTCATACAGACATTCTGGCCATTTGAATGCCATTTTTTAAGCATTAACAGACAATGCGCACTGAATAAAAAGAGGTAAGAAGTCAGACAAGTCTGGAGATGCAGTGTTTGTGCCATCAGAGTGGATTCAGCAATTGCCATAGAGCAATTATGTACCAATGAAAGTTCAGTGCAGCAGAATACAGTTCAGAAGAAAGTCTGGTGGGGAAAATCGTGTGGTCACAGATGCATCTTCCAGCGAAAGGGGGCGATGTTGGTACATGCTCATAGAGGCTGACGTTAGTAAAAAGTCGCAGAGAAATGTGTGGCTTATAGTTGACAAGGGTTAATTAACAGACAGAAGCATGCTCAGAACAGTTGGACCAACGAGAATGAACACACTACCTTTGTGGCATATGATCTCTTGAACGCCAATGCATGAGGAACATAAACAGACTTGTGGAAGGATAAAACAGATTAAGCACAAACAATGAAAAACAAACTAAATTATGTTATTGAATGGTTAATGTCGTTAAATCAAACCAACAATCTAGGACAACACAAAAACAAAACACTTAACACCATGCTAGTTTCCATATGATTAGAATGAATGAAAATGAACAAAATTAGGGTTAATCTCATGAAAGTACAATAATTTAATATATGATGGGTGAGAATTAAAAGTTTAATAACAATTTAAATCACAGATGCTTTCATTTGGTCTACAGCAGTGGTCCTGAACCTTTTTGCAATTGGGCCACATTGGGCAGAAGCTCTACAGGGTACATATATGCATTAGAGGAGACCACATTAGACGAGATCAAAAGCATCACACAATATTCAACAAATCAGCACAACAGGCAACAGTGTATCAATACACTCTGCTCATGATTTGATTGGATTCCAACAATGTTTGACAATGAAATTGACGATGTTTGCATTTAGTATAAATTCCACAGGTTGAGAACCACTGGTCTACAATAAGGGGATGGCACATTATGGACATCTGTCTCTAAATTTAATGGCAACTTGATATCCAAAGATTCATTAGTTTTGCCATGAAGTTAACGTAGCCAATATTTAAGGAAGCTCATCGATTCCAGGTTGATTAAATTTGTCAACTTTCTATTTCATACAAGGGATGTACAGATACGAATTCAACTGCTTTCTTAATATGTGGGCAGAAAAAAACATTCAACACAGGAAACTAATGCTTATAAAAACATTTGCAATTAAGAGAGAAGCTTTGATTGAAAAGTTTTCATCAGCTAACTGAAAAATGTTATTCTCTCAACTGACAAAAACCTTTTAATCAATGATCCATCCATCCGTCCATCCGATACTTTCTTAAATGCAAAAATAACGCAATAGTACAGCATAATGACCATGCATAATTATTTCTCTCGGTAATTTATAAAATAAATTTTAGGACATTTGCATAGCAGCATCTGGTAGCATTTTTGGAGTGAAGTTAACTCTAGAATGGTCTTTTTGGAAGGAAAAAGACTAAGATGGGAACAAAGATCTGTGAAACAGTAATATGAAGTGATGAAAGGCAGACAAGCATCAAGACTCTGTCTTGGAACCCAGGTGGTGGAATATTCCACATTAAGTCCAAAAGGTTGAGTATCTTTCAGTATCAACCGGCAACTAAAAACGCCCCTCTTCACTCAGCACTTAATTGAAGACTAAAAATGCAACTGATCATTAAAAAATTATCTAGTGCTTATTGATTTACCCACATAAGATCCTAGCATGTTCTGGTTTGGATTGTATTCTTGGGATATTACTCGTTTTTACTAAAATTAGTTAGCTGGTTATGGTGTCTGCTGTAAATGTAAATAAAGTCCAGTCAACGACAATATATAATACATGGTCAATATACCATTGCTAAAATGTAATAATTTTGCACAGTATTATATATCATAGGAAACGGTAAACACATTATATATCACATAAATACCACTGAAAAAATAAGACGATTTCTTTATAACTGTGTCCTTTCAATATATATTGTGTGAAAGTGTGACAATTCCCTCATCTAAATGACAGGATAATGACTCTTGATAAAAGCTTTGTAAAAGGCTTGCCCCTTTGTATAGTTAAGGTGTAACAGATCTTACAAAAAATGTTATTTCTTATCTGAAATCTCTGAAATGTATTGTGCATCATGCATGTCTTTAAGTACAACCTGCTTGATGTTAGAACGGTAGCTGTTAGCCTCCATTACTTATTAGTAACAATAAGCTTGTAGCTGCAAAACTTGAGAAAAACTGTGGACACGATGAAAGCAGAATTTTCTTACAAACCAAAATAACAACTATTTACGTCTAAGCATAACACCAGACACAACACTAGTGGGTCAAGCACAAATTACTTCAACAGCGACAGCTACACTAATATACAAACACAATCTATCACCACTCCTAACTGTACCAAGCGCATCAACCTGAACTTTGTGCTAGCTACCGACAAAAACGCTAAAAGGTACGAAATTTCTGTAATGAATGCAACTAAAGTCAGATAATTTACCCATATATTTACCCAGCCAGATATTTTGTAAACATTTACTCAATTCAGATGTGGAATAACACACCAAAAATGATTTATAAGAGATAATTCTACTCTCTAGCCACATTCCTCTTGTTGCATTCATTTTTATTAGAATCCACTAGCTTTAGAGTACCTCGTCTTCTCCTTTATCTTGTTCCACATCCTTCGCTTTCCCCTTCATTTTTACCCTAGATATTGTTCTTTCATTCCCCCTTGCCTTTATCTTTGCCCTGCTCCTTTCACTTCCCTTCTCTTTTTGCTTTACTCTTTGTTTATCTTTAAGTTTCTGCTTCTCCTTCTCCATCGCATCTTTGCTCAAATCAGACACTAGGTCAAACAAGTCCATATGTCGCTATAAAAAGGCAAAATACCGAATTACAAGAGAGGAAAAATTACAAATAAACAAAACAAACATTTGTTAAAGATTATAGACACTTACATCTGCCTTGGACTTCTGAGAAGATCTTTCCAAAACATCATCGCAGGACAGATCTGAATCCTCAGAAAAGCTAAGATGTCTTCTCAAATGCAAATCTAACGGAGTACGAGTACAATTTTTCAGTAAAAATGTACAAAAAGAGGGTTCTTTAGGTTTTTCTGCAGTTGGCATCCCATGTCATACTTGCTTACCTGAAGACCTAGTCACAGGTGATGATTTCTTCTTTCCAGAGTCAACAGTCGTAGAGCTAGAGGGTGTGCTTGGACATGACTTGTCATCTTTTTTCTTTTTGTCTTTCTTGTAGCCGGAGAAAACCGACTTCCACAAAGACTTGTGTTTGGGAGGGGTCTCGTCAGTTCCTGAAGTCTTACTTTCGTTTTTTGCCTTCTTCTCTTTCTTGTTCTTGCGTGGAGAGAAAAGGGAACTCCGCTTTTTACTCTTGCCCCCTGTAGAGCTTTCTGAAGAAGTGACCGAGCTGTCCTGGCTCTTACTTAATGGTGAGGCAAAAGAACGTTCTGGCATTGCTTCCAAGTGTTTTTTGGCCTCTAGGGCCTTTACAGCTGAAGACTTAGGTGAACTTGAGCGAGTTTTGTTTTTGCCAGCCATCTCAGAAGTATTCCAGGCCACTTTGGCCACAGCACCCTTCTCTGACTCGGCTTCTTTCATCTTATTAATCTGCTTGGCCATTGCATCTTTAAGAGCTTGACTCTTTACTGATTTCTCCCTCTCTCTCAGTCGTTCTTCTGCAATCTCTTTGGCTTCGGGAGAAAAGTCCTGTAAGCCCTTTACCGGTCTGGACACTGGACCTCCATGGACGTTGGGTTTCTTATTCTCCACAGCCAATGCAAGGTGGAGCGGCGGCTTTCCACTGCTCGCTTTGCTAGTAGGTGGGGTATAAAATCTGTCCAATGCACTATTATCAGGGGTACGATCGTCGTACATGTCCTCTACATCATCAGCAAATGGAATCTCCTCCACACACTCTGCAAATGACTTCCTAACCTCAGTCCGCTGTGGTTTATTGGGCTGTTTAGTCCTCATCACCACAGGTGGATTGGTGCTGGGGGAAGCCACCAGAACAGTGACAGGTTTCTCTTGAAGAGAGTTGGTAGGACTTTTGACTTTAGCAGGTGCTTTCTTTACCTCAGGATCATGACCAGGGGAAGGCAGTTTCTCCCACGAAATTTCAGGCTTCTTTCTCGTCAGAGTTGCTGGCTCCTCATCAGGTGGAGGTGGTGGAGGACTAGATGGAGGTGTCAGCATTGTAGAATCAGAGTTATTAAAGCTGTCACTGGTAACTGTCTGGCTGATAGTGTTGCTACCGTTCAAGCCCAGGCCAGAACTGCTGCTTAGATCCTTTCTTTCTGAGCCATTGCTCTTGGGTTCCACTGGAGAGATAACTTGACCCTCGACCATGATATTGAGTCTGTGGATCACTGTTCGGCCTGGCTTCTCTGGAACAGCTTCCGAGATTTGGGTTTTAGATGGTGCAGAATCAGGGTTTTTAATTATGCTCCTCCCTATATTTTTGCTTCGATCCAATGGAGTAAGGCCCAAGCTCCGTCTAATCTCAGCGCTCTTCAACCAGAACTCTTCAATGATGTCAGCCTTCTTGACCATTGTTTCCTCTGTCGAGTCTTGAGCTTTCAGAGTTTCAGTAAGTGTCCTTTCAAAGGTTGGTTTTGTCAGAGGGGTGGAAGTTACAGCAGGGACTGGCTGAGTCCGGACAGGAGAGTCTGAAGAGAGGGGAGATGAAGGTTCCTGGCACAGCAGTGGTTGAGCACAGATTGGAGATAAGGGGTTCCCTGAGGGTGAGCAGGCACAAACTTCAGCCTGGACAGGAGATGTGGGAGTAACTGTATCTACTAAGGGTGAAGGCTGGGAGCAGACAGGTAAGGTCACATCAGTGGAAGTAACAGGACACTTTGTCTCAGGGGTAGGTAAGAGTGACCTTGGTTGATGGGATTCCTCAGGCAAAAAGGGCTCAGGGAAAAAGCGTGTGCCTGGAGACTGAAGCAGTACGGGAGAAAATGGTCCTTTAATCTGGAAATGCAAATCATGTTAAAGCATTTGTTTTTATTGCAGCTAGTCAACTTGGCAAAAAAACTAAACTAAAAATGCTGAAACCAACCTCTTCAACAGGCATAGAAGGTTTTGGGATTGGAGAAAGAATGACATCCACAATGATCTCCTTTGGACTGGACACTTTTTCTTTTTGCTCTGAGAGAAAAAAAAGAAAGAGACCAATCAATCAGATTTTCTTTAAAAAAAAAAAAAAGGTATATATTAAATGGGCTTCAACGATATACAGTCTTATGCATGTTTTGTGATTTACAACAACCAAGGTCAGATTCATCAAAGCTTTCTTCCTAAAATACAAAGTGCCCTTAAGACAAATGTTAAAAAGTTAATGAGAATGTTCTTAAAAGCAATTGTTAAACATAAAAATAAGCACTAAGCAGTTCTAAAACATTATCTTAAGCAAATTATCGTTCTGTAATCTATGCTATAATGCTCTGAAAGATGCATCATTTGATGGTTAATACAGAAAATAAATCCTTCTTGCAAAATACTATTGGCCTTACTTATTTGGTAAATTAGATTTAACTTGTCAACTATTATGGCATAAGACAAGTGTGAGGCTATGATAAGGCTAAGAAAAAAAAAGTGTTTTCAAGAATACTACCTGATCTAGGATGTGAATCTTTTTAAAAGATTTAAAAAAAATGTTATTTGAAGAATAACACTTAAAAGCATTTTTCTTAAGAATGAAATTACCAAGAATTTTGTTTCTTAAGTAAATTTCTTAAGTCGTAGTATTACTGTTAGCATTACTGAAAGTTTTAACTCCTTAAACATGCACTATAACCAAAACATTTTCAACTGAATACATTCTGTTGTACATTTATTCAAGAGCTTACCAGACACTGGAAATTGCTCAATGTTTTCTGGATTGGCACGCTCTGCTGGAAGAGGTTCAGCCTCATCGACATCCTGTGAGCGAGCTTCAGCCTCTGCATCCGAAGGGATATCTTCTGTGATACAATAACACCTACATGCTGTCAATCTCGAGGACCACACATTATTTAACTCATAGTCATAAGGAAAACATATATATTATATAATATATCACGAACCTTCATCCAGCTCAGTGCCTGGCTCATTGTCTGGACTCCCTGCCTCAGCCACTGGCTCATCCTCCTCCACTTCACAGGGCTCTGTGGTCAGAGAAACGCTACAGAGTTACTGCTGTAATTTCAACAAGAGTAATCTAGTTGAGAACTTAATGGAATACCTTATTGGTTCTACTTTGAGGTAAAATTCAAATTTTAAAGCACCCCGGAACAAACCATTTTTAAACCATTCAAAATAACTCAGTAAGAGCAATTTTCACCCAGTAGGGATAAAGGAATGTAGGAATCTACAATTAAAGTTAAATTAAGTTAAAAATGTCAAGCTTTAAAAAAGTCTAAGCTTTTGAATCCATTTAATGGAATCACACACCAATCTTACATGGAATAAGAAAATTAATTTGCATACAGAAATGTTTCCACACGTCTTGGAAAAAAACCCACAGCTTGGTATGGTGCTACGACAATTTGTCTTAGACCATATAATTAATTTCAAAACCTACGAAATGCTCAGGGGTACTTTGAAGTTATGAATAACACTGGATAACATAGCCATGCAAAAACGTTTAAATAAGAAAAAGCGCTGTGCAAAATGAACCAGCCAAAAAAAGCTTTAGTGGCTAGCGCTTGCCCGTACTAATATCCATTTACACACGGGTAAATGGATGATGCTGAGCTGAAGCAGCTTTGTGCAAAAAGGTGAGAAAAAACAGGGAGATAAAGAAACCAAGCCAACACTTGGAAAAGCCTCCATTTCACACACTGGAGGTCAGAAATTAAAATAAAAAAAACAACTGATGAGATGACTTTCATCTGTCATATCCCATTCACAATAACTTTTTAAAGCGATTTCAACACAGACACAGTTCCCCAAAATGTAAGTCCCAGTGACATTCAAGTTTTTCTATTTTTAAAATTAGTATTAGATTGTGGCAGAACAGGTGCCCTCTAGTAATTTAATACAATTAAATGAACCACACATTAATCATGAGAGTAAATAAACCATGATAACCATAAGGAAATGCAGAGATAGGTATCTTCTATTTGTTCGATAGTGGAAGGTGGATTCTCAAAAGCGCTCAGAGCTTAGAGCAAACAACTCTCAATGGATCCTAGATTAGTTTGCAATAGAGAGCCGATAGCAAAACAGGGTTGGAATGTTCCAGGACACATTCTGCAGTTAGATTAGCAGCTATACAAGTGTCCAGCGTTCATCAATATAGTAAGTGTTGCTTTTCCTTACACTTTCAAACCTTTACTTAGTAATTTACAAGGTATTGTTTAACACTTTATAATGAAATAATCTTAGTGTTAATTATTTTGGCCAGGTGTATCTTGATGTAAATGGTTTAAGTATTAACTTGCAGTAGTAAGATACATGATAGTATCATTCCCACATCTCTACTATGATACACTATAGATAGATCTACATAAAATGCATATAATGATTATACAGTATGGATTTTCTAGGGGTCTGAAACAGATTCATTCAATTTACATTATTCCTTCCGAGGAGGGGGGTATTCAGTATGGTTCTCAAAAAGCCTTCTGGAACTAATTAATGACAAGAACTGTGGTACCCCTATACTTAATGTAGAAGCGGGACAGTTAGTGGATAAGCTGTAAATGCTGTAAATCAAACTTGTCCTGGTTAAAAGATAAACAGGTCTCGTCCCTCACACAGTTCCAGCATGCAGGAGTGTTAATGAGCTTCATCATGCAACTAGTGTATTACACCTTGGAACACAGCGGTATTATCTTCTTCTGTTTGCACATGCTCTGTTGTGTGTGATCTGAAAATTGCGTGCGCGTTTGTGTATATGTGTGTGTGCACGCAGCGGTACAGAGAAAGCTGCTGAACTGGATTCCATCACTACCTCCAGACATTGAGTCCAGCCAGGCCTTGACAGCCTCGTGTCGCACCGATTTGTGGGAGGGGACTAAAAATGCAACATGAAAAATACAAACACAAAACAAGTACAACTTAAAAAAAGAAACCGATGACGTAGGTTGAGGTGTTGTCCATTCTGGATAGAGAGATGGATGGATAACGAATACAAAATATAACATAGCAAAAAACTCTTAAAATCAAGATAAGCATGCATAAACTGAACAAGAGCAAAGAACAAAAATTCAGTGCATCACTGGGAATACGACGTGCAACAAGATACGAGATGTTTTACTTCTTGAGAGCAAACATGAGAAAAGCACACACTCTCTCAAACAGAGACAAGCATGCTCATACACTGTGTGAGTTTCAGCAGCCCGGCTCTCCTCCCAATTACCTGTGCAGGAAGGAGGCTGGGTGAGGACTGAGGGAGGAGAGCTCGAATCTGAGCACTCCTTATTTAGATCAGCCTGGGAGAGCAGAGGATCCATAGGCCGCGGGGTTTGCTGTATTTGCATGCTCTTGGCTGTAAGTGGATTTTAGACGCATATAGAAAATATAAAGGGCGATAACAAAAACAGGAAGCCATAAATAGTTGGCGTCCGATATAAAGCATAATGAAGAGAAAAAGACAAAAGGAAAAAGACACTTAGATTTGGTAATACTAGACTTCAGAAATATTAAGAGCATGCATTAATGCATTAGAGGTCAACTAGACAGTTCAATAGAGAAAAAAAACATTCACTTTTAAACACTGCATATTAAAAACAGCATAAACGCACTGCCATTATTTATCACATTAGCACCAGAAAATAAAACAATACTGCTTGCATGCTTTAAATGAAGTTTAATCATATTTTGATGACCGTGTACCCACGATTAGACTATAGACATCTTTTGTTGAATGAAAGTGGGGGTGTATATCTGCACCCAACCAGTTTATAATAAAGACAGCACCGCCACAACTGGAATTAGGACAAGTCCTCTAAGCACAAATCTAATGTGAACTCATCATTTAAATGAGGTCACTAATTACACGGAAATGTATTTTGTTAGAGATGCACCGGAATTTGGGCCACTGAAACAGCACTTTTGGTTTTCAGTAAAAAGGGGAAAGAAAAGAACAGAACAAAAACTCAACTCCGGCTTTATCGTTAGTGTGTCAGAGAACAGAGGACTCCGCATGTGCCAACTCCATTGTGCAGCATTGTCTCTCCTACGACATTCACATTGATGTCATTTAGCAGATGCCCTTATCCAGAGCAACTTACAATTAATAGTCTTACAATTGTGAGTTAAGGGCCTTGCTCAGGGACCCAATTGCGGCAGAGGTGTGATTTGAACCCTGGTCCATAGTCCAGTATCTTAACCACTAGGCCACCACACACCCAATACAGCTTTAGTAAGTTCCAGAAGTTTCGGAAGTCCATTGCGGTCAAGACCTCTTTCACAGCATGTAATGCACTTGTTAAACAGTTCATGTCCGTTTTTAAATGACATACATGTGGCTTCACCTGTTCATGTCAAACAAGGGTTTTAAATAGCAGAGAATGTGATAATTAATTATGAGACAGGTAAGACGCAAACAAATTGGATCAACAAGAGCTCACGGCCTATTTAACACCATTGGAGAGAGTAAATAAAAATAATGGTAATAAAAATGATAAGTCATTAAAAACTTGTTTCCTTTACTCCCCTGTGCTGGTCAGCTGAGATGTGTTAATTTTGACAAAATTATGGTCTCTAGATACTTTCACTTTTCACACACAAACAAAGATGCAAATTTAAAAACAAATGGGTTTTGTCTCAGTGTTCAAAATGCCAATAATTTTTCTTTCGGTGCATCACTAGTATTATTAAATATATCAAATCTGAGTTTTGTTACAGTTTTGATGATGATGGGTTAGATGATACAGATTTCCCCAGGCAGTGACGGTGTTAGAGTTCCTCAGCATCTCTACAGGGCAAACGCATCCACAGGCACAGATACCTTTAAACGTACCCGTGTCCTCTTCATCTCTGAGCTTCTTCAGCCACAGAGCTGATTGGAGCTCCCTTTCCCAAGGATAATACTCCCCCTCTGACAGCCCACAACATTACCCCAACACAGACACACGCAGACACACACACAGACACACAACAGAAGGACAGAGAGATGATCCAAACACACATGGAGAGGATAGCAAAATATCCACCCACCCAGACACAGACATACAAGGAAAGGATGAAGAGGTGAAGAGAGAGGGATCAGTTAAGGAACGGCGTTCGTACCGTACAGGGTAACAGACAGCATGGAAACGAAGGACAGACAATACAAAAGTATAAACATGCTCATCACCTTAACTACATTCACATAGTAAAACTAGCAGTATAATTGGCTGATTAGGAAACAAGAAACGCCAAGGCCGCCAACATTTAAAGACAACTACAATGCTCACAAAAATTTAGAGGATACTTCAAAATAAAATATCCCCTAATTTTTATGAGCAGTGCATTACATGGGTCTGAACTGCATCATGTCTGGTGATTAATCAACTTAACAAAAAAATATTTTAAGAAAGAAGAAAAAAAAAAACCCCACACAGACGTTTTCTGTCAAACGTTTCAGTCTTTTCATAATTTTGTCTTGTAAAGGTTCTGAGGTCATATTTTTACTCTAATAAGCTGCCACACTTTTAAGCAAGACTCTTAACCATGACTGCTGACGTCACCTGTATGTCGCACTGTGTATAAACATGCCTGCAATATAAAAGATATTACGTCATTAATCAGTGTAATTTTGATAACAACAAGGACAGGTGCCGTACAGACAAGAGGGAAAGGTGATATGAACAGACAAATGGCAGATTAGACAAACAAAGACATCACAATCTCTCTCAACCATCTGTACTGCTGTAACTGATTAATTTCGCCCAGGCAAAATAACAGAACCAGGTAACTTCTTTAAAAAAAATGTAAAAAAGATAACAGTGATAATAAATAAAACACAATTTACCATCACTTGATTCTTCCTCCTCATCTTCCTCCTCTTCGTCTTCTTCGTAATAATCTTCTTCTTCATCCTCTTCTTCTATCCCCCCGTCTTCCTGTTCTCCCTCTTTCTGGACAGACCCGGCTTCACTTTCACCCTTCAGTTTAGCGTGGAGCTCCACTGCCTCCTTCCATGGCACTCCACCAAGGTCAGAATTTGCTGGTTGCTCCAGCTCCTCACCCTCTTCCTCCATGTCAGACTCTGAGCTACTGCATAGGATAGAGAGTGTATTATCAATAGATGTTTTACTCTACTATTAAGCTTATATGCTACAGCACAATTGATAGCGATTTAAAGTATTTTGGGGCTCAAATGTTTTGTAGAAAAACTGCACACTATATGAATATACTTACCATTGAATATACCAAATATACTTATCAAACAAAAAGGAGTCCCCTGTGACAGTAACGTACCTAATAGTTTCATTTTTCAGCCACAGTTTTTTGCCACTGCTGGCAGACCCGTGTGACCATGCACTCCAGTACACTTTCAATTCAGCTACTTCTTCCAGACCAAGGTTTTGGCAGGCCAAAATGCAATCACCCCTTTTGCAAATAATTATCATCTGCTTTCCAACTAATCTTATACATGTAGAAGTAGTGCAGTAAATGTGTGTTTAATTCCCATCACACTCCACAGATACAGGTAAGCAACATTAGGTGGTGTTAATATCACACTTGATATAAATTTGATCTGAGTCATTTTGTCCGTGGCAGTACTAACTGCATGGATTAAGTGTTTCAAAAACTAATGATCTCTTGGGGCATTCACACACAATAATATCTAGAGTTAAATCAGAATGGGGCAATAATAAAAGACAGTCAGTGAGCAGCAGGTCTGTGGACAAAAACTCCTAGTTGATCAGAGTTCAACAGAAAATGGTCCAATCTGAGACAAAGGCTCAAGATAAACACAAATGTACAAATGCAGAGAGTAGAAAGGCAGTGAGGCTCTACCCTGTATTAGCAAATAATGTTCCTAATACAGCGCTCAGTGATTGTACTGTACTGAACTCCGAACTGAAAAAAAAAAAAATTATTCTCTGGTGAATGAATCTGGTTTTAATATTTATTAAAAACCAGCATTCACTACCAATTTATCTTAATCAGAATCTCCACTGAAATCCACTGATTCTCAAAATTTAAATACTACACATAGAGTGTCTCCCAGATCTTACCAGCGATGGCTATTATAGTAAAACTACAGTCAAAACACTGTTATTCAAACTCATGATATACAACTTCTGAATAATACATGAGAGTATTGTGATCTCATAAACCAGTAGCTTTCTAAGTGGGGAGCGCATCCCTTGGGGTAGACGTATTGCAAAAGGCGAGGCAAATGGATGCTCAGAAAACATAATGCATGTCCAATAATTCCACTGTAAGAATGATTTGCCAACTGTATCATATTCATCACTATTTTTAAATTACAGATGTAATTTAGACCTATGGAATGGCCACCCAGATCAACCGAACTCACACCACTCGATGTTTATCTCTTTGGGCCATCTCAAACCAATTTTGCATGCTAAGAAAATCTGCAACAAACACCACCTTCAGCAAAGCATCATGGAGGCTTGTGACAGCATTTCTCCAGAGATTCTCATGAAGGTTCATAACAACTGGATCTTTTACCTTCATCTCCGTGTTCAGCACCAGGGACAGCACATTGAACATGTCAAATAGCTGTCACATTTAACAGGCAACGCCCCCAGTTCTTGCAACTCTCTGTGCTGCTAACTTTTGACTCACAGGAGTTTTGGCAAATATGATTATGGCAATCGATTTCTAAAGCTATTCTGTATGTTACATGCTACAATATGCTCATGTAATATGCTACATGACCACATTCTCATTGGAAAAACTTGCCCTTGATCCAATATGGTGGCTTTAAAGATGTTGGCCATGCTCTGGACATAGCATCAAAGACATCTGAGACAAAAGGATGTCCTGTGACTTTTGAGTCACCCTGTATTACAACTATATTAACAAAAGGGTTAAGGAATTCTAACCTTGAGCCCACATCAATATCCGTGCCTTTATCCAGCACACTGCTCAGGTTGTGTTCAGCCAGTGTCTCTTCAGGGACCTCCTCCAGGTCCTCCTCACGCTGCATGGAAAGCCGATAGTTCTCCAATTCGATGCGTTCGGGCGTTCCTCTCAGACGCTTGGCCACACTGGGTTCGGCCACACCGTTCACCTCTGGAGCTATACGGAACAGTCAGGGAAAAGAGGAACAACATGCAGGTTACTTCTGGAGATCCCACCTAATAACGGTTTGGTGGCTGAGGTTTAGGGCCATATACATAATGCTTTAGATGTTAATGTGAACCTCAGGCTATAACCATCTCAAATTTTCACACAGAAAACAGAAGTCACTCTCTTTATTAGAGGCCAGAGACACTGTGATAATAGTCTATTTATCTATCTAAACTGAATGGACTGTAGGGTTTATACAGTATCAAAACTCAACAGTAATCATGCTTACATAGCACCAACAAATTCCCATTAAATATGTTTTAGAAAACCTTGACCTGTATTTAGAGTACTACCACTACTAGAAATACTCTTTAAAAACTTTTTTTTTTTTTTTTTTTATCAAAAATGCAATTCTGATTTTCATTGATTCCTTCATTAAAATGTCACAGCTTATCAATTGCAATAAAATAAATAAATAAAATATGTTTATAAATATATTTAAACAAAAACAAATAAGCATTTGAAATACTAGAAACGATATACATTTAAATAATAAGTAATATGCAAATAGACTTACTGTATCACATTCTGCTACTTTTTTTTTTTTTTGGGTTGTTCGCTTGGGAGTGATAAGTAATGTCCAAAAATGAACCACACTGAAATAAACTAATTGAATTAAAACTTTCAACTTCATATTGCAATAAGAAATCATTACATACAAACACTAAGATCACACTTGTGCTTGGTGCAATAGAATTCCCCAATACTCCGATTCAGTGAGGACTTTCTGCTAGGATTCTGCCGGATTCGAGTGTGGTGTCTTCCAGCAGGACTGGGCTTCATACAGACATATTATGTTGTCCCTTTGACACCTGTGGCATCATCTAGCATCTGGCATCAAATTATGTTTTTGGAGCAGTGGGGTAGAACTTTGAGTTGTACCACTTGGGAGCCTACATGCACTACTGCTCTTGTTGAGCGTTTCTTTCCCCCCACACTACAGTTGTAACTGCTGTTCAATTTCCTGCCACAACCTATGTTGACCTGAATGGTGCTCTAAAATTGCAATCTGAGAAATTGAATTTAGCGTCTCCTGCTGTCACTCTCCTCTGCCACCCAGATGTGACTTCTCTTTTATAGGTTCTACTCTGTGATTATATTTTCTACGTGGATTGGGCATGTCAGAATTTCCCTCATTCCCCGAGAAAGCAGCAATCTGAATTACAATTACAGGAATCCGACAAACGGTTTTCACCCCGCCTATTGGTGCTCTGATCCTTGTATCCCCATCCAAGGGCACCTCTGCATAAATTTATTGGTAGATGTCACCTTTCATGGAAAGAACAAAGAGATTTTTGGCCTCTGCTACTCATCGTAGCACTTCTAAATGAATCTAAATCAATCTGAAACCATTCAAATCTACTAATGTAGGCTTTGAAAAAAAAACACTTTACTTAATCAGGGACAATCACTCTGAGCAAACAATACATATTCAAAAAAATATGAAACGTCAGATAACACTGGCAGATTAAGGAGACGATTACATAGCATAACCCTTTGGTCAAGCTTTTAGTCAAATATATTAGCATTAGTCAGTTATGTGGGATGCAATCACCCAGGTTTGTAGATGGAACATCCAACTAGAAAATTGCATGTTCAGCTTGAATGCTATTGCTGTCCGAGTATAAATCTTTCCGCACAAAGATAGGCTAATTCTCTATGTATAGTATAGTATAGTAAGATATTACACATATGCTTAATGAATAACTTATTTATCCTGTTTATTTAGAAAAACCTACATTCATATAACAGTGTTCAAATTACAGGTAAGTGCTATTAAATGTAGATCTGATCAACATCTCTAACAGCCAAGAGTCTAAAAATCATAATAATAGAAACTTAAAATCTGTCTTAACTTTTAACGTAGCGGCTGTAAAAAGACTTACAGAATTTCCAGTTCTACATAGTATCTTTCAGTATATAATACTATGGTGAACTCTACATTTATTTCTTCCTATGTTAATTGCTAATTTATGAGCTGGCAGCATATTATTGTCGTTATTATCATTGTTTAATTGCATTCTAACACGGTGTGTTTTACCTCTTCTGACCAGTTGTGTACACAAGTCAGTTAACGTGCACCCAGGAGCAGAGGTGGGAGTTAAAGAGCAGAGGTCTGACATGCAGTCGAGAGCAAACTTATCGGTCGAGCTTGTAGGCTCATGTTTGGGAGAATTTTTCGAACTCAGTTGATGTGTTTGTGTTTATGGCTTTTCACTAATCATTTGTAGCAAGCTGTACTGGCGTTCAGAAGTACCTGTCCTTTTTTCAAATTAAAAGTACATACACCCTTTATATTTATGCTACAATAGCCCAAAAAGCCCCACTAAAGACTACGGTAATGCCTAGTCAATGCCTATTACAATCAACGACCTGTTGAGTTTGAGAACTCAAGCCATATTTACATAAATCTATTGTGTTCTTAATTCTTAATCACAGACAGTTGTAGTTTGCTATTGGTGACTGTTCATATTGAGTGGTGTCTGGATTGAATATTTTTGAATAGAAGAAAAAATATGTAAAAAAAAAAAATAAATAAGTGTATCGGTACAGAAATTGTACATAGAACATGTGAGGTGAACACATTACACTCTCTTATTTTAAGCAATGCTATTAAAGGTTATGAACATTAGCAAATCCAATAGGATTCTATGATAATACCAACACAACGACACAAGCAAGCATTATATTTTTTTAATGTATTGTGCACACGATTTATTAAGCCTACTGCATATGATAGGGTATATTTTATTATCACGTTATACATTAACATGAAAAAATACAGAATGTTAGTACCTTGCCTTTATCCCATCCCACAAAGCAGTGTTTCATGATAAACGTAACAGTGGTCAAATTTTCTTTTCTTTTTTTTTTTTTTTCAATCATGATTTATAGCATGATATATCTGATCAATGGAGGCAATGACATGAATAAAAAATTCTTTAAGATAGTTACCCAAAAGTTTTTTTTTTGTTGTTGTTTTTTTTTAGGTTACATAACTTTTATTATTAAAACACGAAAAAGAAAACACTGAAAATGTGAGAGATGATAAAGTAATGAACGTGCATGATATGGTATAGCATGCTTGCAATCTCACACCGGAGAACAAAACTAGAAGACTGTACACGCCGCCTTACTGGGTTATTACTTACAACTAAGTCAACATGTTAAACATTATAATATCCTAACGATTATAATTTTTAGCAAATTTTTTCCGCTTGCGACTGATCCATCCTAAATGGAAGAGAATTGGTAATCGGTGATAAACTAATTAAGACAGGCTGTGCTCATGACAGCAGATTCTGTCCCATAAACATACCAACACACTCGGGGACATGAGGTACAAGCTTGTTTTTTTTGTTTTTTGTTTTTTTTTTAAATACAAACTACCTAATAAATTTAATGTGTTAAAAAGGCATTAAAAAGGTGTGGTTCTGGTAACTGTGGTGACTCGACACCCCTCCGTCAGAAGGTTTACCATGAAATTAAAAAGGTACTGCTTAAATATTCCTACCGATTACTAGACTTATAAGCCTATAAGTCGTAACTAAGTAAACCTATGCTACTTTACAAGCCTATACTTTTACACTACCCATTTTATGATGGATGAGATGACAATTTTTTGACTTTATGAAGGAATTTGTGATTTCTGGGTGATTTTCCCATGAACAAGTGATACAGAGGATGATACTCTCCCGCAGACGCTGGACATCTGGCAGCAGCGCCAGTGCACTAACCACAGTGTTTATCACTGTTTCATAATTTAATAAATTGTATGATATTACTCAGCACTACGGAAATAGGCTTTGTGTTAATTTTGCACAGGTGAAGTTTACTTTAACTTTGAAATATACAGTATATACGATTTACAAAAAACTTACGATGGGTTTGTCTGAACATAACCTCATCATGAACCAGGGAGCACCTGTATAAGCAATATTGTACATATTCTAAACGTATTAATAGGTCTAATAGATCTAATATGTTAATTTACCTATATCAAATATTTATCACATAGGTTGTGGTTGAAACCCTTAAATCTCTAAACAATACAAACTTAAATGACAAAATTTACTTAGTAACTTCCTAACTTACCTTAAAATATTTTTTTCTGTTATCGTGAACAAACTCCAAAAGCATTTAAAGTATTATGCTAGCAAGCAGAACACTACACACTTCACACTTACAGCCATTAGGCCATATGAGGGATGGCAAAAGAAATTTGGCCAGCATGCAAGAAGGTCTTAAATAACGTCCAAAGGGTCAGCATGCAGGACAGCATCAGAAATGAAGAGAGGGTTGGGAAGACCGAGCATGACATGCTATAGATAAATTCCCAGGAGCTGACTGAGCACTAAGCTGCTCTGATAGGAAAGGGAAAGGTAAAGCTTACAGAGCGATCCAAACCACACACAAATACAGGCATCGTTACAGGTACACTTCCAGCACAAACACTAATCAGACAAGAACCAGAAAGAGAAATGTTCAAGATTTTCAAGAAGCAGGGTCAGAAATAGCAAAATCATGAAAGCACTGTATATTTTTACACTTTAGAGCAGATACAGGTAGAAACAGCATCGATAAAACACAATACTGTGCAAAAGTCTCAGATCACCGTAAATCACATATATAATTATTGCTTATGTAATTATATTAAATTTAGAATACAACCAGTAAATACAAGATTATATGCAGTATTAAAACTGAAAAAAATATATAATAAATAAATAAAAATATAGATTGTAGTGGTAAGTAAGTAGTGAGCGGCCCTAAATTACACTACACTTAGAAGCAGTATCTCACAGCTTCATTAAGATGCCTACTGACATTTCTACAGACACCTGATGAATGAACAGGAATGAATTTTGTTTTAAAGGTTAGCAGCCATGACACTGCATTTTTGGGAAAATCTTACTAAATAATGACTTTTGCACACAATTGTGCACATATGTCCTCTTCCGATCCTGTTTGTATACTATTAAAGAAAATGTGAAATAATATAATAATAATAAATTATAATAATAATAAGAAGAAGATGATGATGAAATAATTTATCTAACCATTAATCTAATGGTGGCCTAAGACTTTTGCACAGCACATCAGTCCAATTAATCCAGTCTAATGTTAGGATATGCAACAGCGCATACACATTGCTAGCCCACTAAACTATAGATGCAGTTGTTGACATGGCCTAATTGATTAGAAAGCAGAGAAACTTTAACATAAAGAATTATTTTACTTAACAATACTATCTAGCTTGCAAATCATCTTGTTTGGACACCCTAGTCAAATTGCATAATTTGCTGCTTTTCTAAATACAATAATCCAATTTCTGCTGGGAACAAATGTAAATATAAAACATATATTTGTGTGCTTGTGTGTGTGTGTGTGTGTTTGCGCGTTTTGGGCAGCTCTACAAACACATTTTTGTTTTTAATGAAAATCTATTAAATGTGTCATTTGACAGGGTGCACAAACTTTTCCATAAGACTTTGTAGTATAATTAACATGGAGCACTCTACCAAAAAATATTACACACGTTCAAGCTAATTAAACCTTTTTAACAGATAATGCCAACATTGTTTAAACCTAATCTCTACAGGCCGTATCATACACACAGTAACCACAAATCTTCCTCACATTTTAACCCCGTTTTCACCAACTCTAGTAATTATCCCCGTGAAATACATGGACTAGGCTTCAGGGAAAATCATTAGGAAAGCAAATATTCTATAGAGTATACCCAGATCAGCCATAACATTAAACCCACCTAATATTGTGTAGGTCTGACTCATTAAACCAAAGGTCTGACCCTCTGAAGCATGAACTTCACAAGCATCCTGTGGTATCTGTCACTAAGATGCAAGCAAGAGCAACCTTCAAGTCCTTTAAGGATCGAGGTTGGGTCTCCATGGAGCCAAAACGTTTGTCTGTTTTGCTACACATTGAACATTGAGCTACGTCATTTTCCTCAAACCATACAAGAGCAATTCTGTTAAGGTTTGGCAGGGCCATTATCCCGCCAAACAAGGCCTTTGCCATTAAGAAATAAATGTTGTTAGGAAGGGATGTACTTGGTCTGTAACAATGTTTGGGTATTTGGTGTCAAAGTAACATCTACATGAATGCCAGGACCAAGGTTTCCCACCAGAACACTGTCCAGAGTGTCACACAGTTATTCATCTCGCCTGTCAGTTGCTGTAATGTTATGGTTGACTGTTGCATGTGGGCTTTATGGTATAAATGTGGTTATTGGGTTTTTTTTTGGCCAAAATACATTTTTGACAGAAAACAGTTTATATCAGGCTGAACCAGAGGACAGAAACAAATGCACATAGCAATAAAACTAAACAACAAAAGGCTTGAACTTGGCCAGTTTGTGTAGTACATAAATATAGTGCTCACAAAAATTAGGGGATATTTCAAAATATTCCATAATTAAACGTCCCCTAATTTTTGTGAGCAGTGTAGTAAATTTTAATGGAGAGCATGAGGATGGCCAAAATGCAAGCAGAGAAAGCCATTCACAAATAAAGCGAGCATGTAGACAAGCTACAGTGCATGCCTGCTTCTCATTTCCAACTCAAGCTTTGCCTTTTTACTACAGACGCTTGCGTCTGGTCAAATTTTAAACTCAGTTTAGCACGTGCGTTGTAACTGAAATAAATATTATTTATTTCATACTAAAATAGTATGAATAATGATATATCTCCTAATTAAGTAATACACTTGCAAGCAATGTGAGCAATGTAAGTAATGTACTTGCATAAGTAAGAACTATGTGAAATTACAGTCTGTTCTGCATGGACACTTTTTGGTATCGGAATCCTCTAAAGACGTCATGGAATGGAAAATCTGTACTCTGATTAAAGATTAAAATGTTTAATAGGTGATACCACAGTGGCTGTTCTAATCAGCAGTTATTCAAGTGGATCCAATCCCTCCTGGTTGTGTGCAGCCAGTGAGGTATGTTTTTATTCCAAACTGCACGGTTATACATTGGTTCTTAATATTCTGTAATGTTTTCTTTTTTCCTCTCAAATGTAAGACATAATTGTAAAAACAAACGCAATAGTTTCTTTCCCAGTTTGTATTCTGTAACGGTCAGAAACGACAGGTTTAATCTGAGCAAAGGTGGACTAACAGTGAAAATGTTGGTCATGTGGATCACTTCATGACCTCCTGAGACCAGACCAGTGATCTGTATCACTGCTACAATTGTGATTGTATTTTTGTCATTAATAATACGCAAATTAAAAAAATGCATTGTATTAATTTTCAGTTCAGTTCTTTGTTTTTTTGTGAATCACTAGCCATAGATTTTATGCTATACAGTCACATGCTGCACTGTGCAAATGTCTAATGCCACCCTTACTTTAAGTGTACCAGTGTTTTAGCAGTGGTATTATAAGCATATATAATTACTTCGGTCTCTTTTAGAAGAAAACTAAAATGTAGGAAATGTGCATATACAGACTGTAGTCTAAAGAAGGTAGATCAGGAATAGAATTTTTGGAAGGTTAACAGCCAAGAAACCATTTCTTCAAAAGGTGATGAGGGATAAAGGCCAAGTCATGCTAAAGCTCACACAGATTGAAATGGAAAAGAGTAGGATGGAGGGATGACTCCCAAGTTTGAAGTTCTGGGGTCCAATTGTCGACAACTGCTGTTGCGCTTGCCCTACATATGTGTTCAGCCAACATTTCTGTTCTGTGCTCCGTATTAAATCACATTCTGCAGGAGCAGTAACTAGAGATTAGGTTAAAATGCTGGAGTATCCTTTTAAAAACGTTAGAAACTAATAGCACAACCTTACAATATGCACAACAAGCAAGAGATCACAGGCACTGTTGCTTTTATAGCCTGAACCAGGGACTCTGGGGGAAATGTATGACTGCACACTAGAAGATATCGAGTAGCACATTGAGAGTGATGCAGGAAAAGAGGTAAATGCAGTAGGCAAGGAGGAAGGGTGAGTCTAAGGGGTTGTGTGCCACCTGGTGGCGAGTCCAAGACATGGCACGCCGAAGTGAGTGCATGGAGCCAGCCAACCTGGGAGAAAATCGCAGGACAGGGCCAAGAGAGGAAAGGTGGGTACCTGAGGGCCCACGCTCCACTGGAAACTGAATCGCAGGGGCATCCACACTGGTCGGCGGTACTGCTGGGGCAGGAGACTCCTATGGTTGAAAAGAAAAATTATGCATATTACAGGGAAAAAGCTGGAACAGCTGTCGTGTTCACTGGCTACGTTTGAATTACAAAAAAAAAAAATTCTAAATACTTCTAAATGCAGTTTCCTGTCACTGAATGTGTTTTTCTTTGCTTTAAATAAGCCTGGACTTGAACAAAAATAAAGTTACACAGTCTTTGCAGGGGACGAAATTAATTACCCTCCAGCAAGGCAGAATAAAGCCCCAGTTACGGTGTCACGAAACTCCTACCAGTCCACGGAACATGGCTCTTGCTGGTCGTTAGTCATTATCAACCACCAGTGTCTGGGCAACAGCAAGACAGTTAAACACAGAAGTAATTCACCCTGACCGCATCCTGCTGTGATGTTCGAATGATATTCAGTGACAGGTTGGTTCCAGAGATGTATTGCTGGAATTTCCAGATCAGATGTGTTAGTGTTCTGCCTCACCCAATTTTTTTCATTTGTGCATTGACAACTATTGAAGTTTTTCTACTAACTTAAATAGAATGAGTTGGACTGGTAGAATCAGTAGTGCATCGTAATTTAAGTTAATTCAAGTCATGTAGGCATTCAAGGTGCAACTCAAGAATTATTAGTCATTGAATTCGACACATTACGTCCCTTCAAACATATTGTTGTGCAGTAATAAGAATAAATCATAATTCTTATCCCCAACAAACACCATAACACACAGTTGCTATTAGTCTGTACCTTAGGCTGGAGCGCAGCAGGAGCAGGCCTCTTCCTCTGAGCTTGTCCAGACAAGCGATAACAATAGTGCGGTTTACAGTAAAACTTCCCTAAAACACACAGAACACGCACAGCTTCAGTGTGTAGTTCAGATCCAGCATTTTATGCACCTACTTTACAGTACATTACATCTGCAGTTTCTAACTACGGTCCTATAGAGTTTCTATGCATGAGGATTTGCTTCATGCTAAGTGGGAAGTCTCTAAACAGTCTTAACTGAAGGAGGGGTGAAGAGCAGAAAAATCTGCACTCGGTCAGACGAAACAATACACCAGTGTTTGGCAGGACAAAGGAAATCTTATGTCAAATGATGAGAAAGAAGGGAAGTGGAATGATCATCGAGCCTTCATTGCCTAATCGGATTTGGACACTTTTAATGGGAACGTGAAACGCATATGTATTTTTAAAATCAGGCAGACAACATGATGACGTACCATCCTCCACGTCAAAGGCATAGGAAGAGAGACGCAGCGTGGTGCCGCAATAGTCGCATTTGAAACAGGTTCGGTGGAAGAACTTCCCCTCGGCGCTCAGTCGCTCCATCACATAAACACGTTTCCTACAGAAGAAACACACGTCGCTGCCGCCGATGTTCTGAGGGAACTCTTTTCTCAAGGAGCCCTGTGGACACACACACACACACACACACACACACACACACGTCAATCCAGTGCCCCAATCCCCAGTCCACTGTGGTCAAAAACACTTCAACTCAGCATTATAAAGCCACAGAATAAATCGGTTCAGAGCTGCACAAGAACGGTTTCATTACTTAAATGATTTACTACAAGGTAAGAAACACTTTATTAGGTATATCTCCTCATTTGTCCATTTTATCAGTAGTCCATCTGTTTCTCTACATACTTTGTTAGTCTCTTTTACTCTGTTCTCTAATGGTCAGGACCATAATGGGACCACTACAGATCAGACACTATTTGGGGTAGTGGATCATTTTCAGCAGAGCAGAAATACTGACATAGTGCTCGTGTGTTAGGGCTGATATGAGTAGATCAGACAGTTTGCTGTAGTTTTTAAACAGCCGTGTCACGACTGGACTGAAAAACCACAAATATCCTGCTACCAAATTGTGCAACAACAGAAATTATTATTATTATTAATACTATAATCTTGAAATCATTTCATTTTTAAACAATTAGTTGAGTTGGTTGGGGACTGTAGAGGGAGGAAACGAGAGTTTCTGGCTTGCCTGGCAGTAAGCCTTCAACACAAACGCTCAGCTTCACTGGCACGGGAGAAAGGACGCATCTGTAATAATGTGAGTCATTGCTGGCTTAAAATAACTTAAATTAAAAAAAAAAAAATAATAATAATAATCATATTAAATACCATTTTTTCTTTGTGCATCCTATCCTATGGTTTATTTAATACAAAACTTCAATCTGCGATGGTCATGAGGGGTCCTGACCATTAGAGAACAGAAAAAAAGGGGACTAAAATGATGCAGAGAAACTACAGACTACAGTCTGTAATTGTAGAACTACAATGCACTTTATATATGGTAAGTGAAACTGATAAAAAATGAGTCTGAACAAATCACCTAAAGTGGCTCGGTCAAAAACCTGAAATGTTTGGTTTAGGAAATTATTGGTAAATTAACATAGGAAATGGAATATAATCACAAATGTATACAGCAATTACTGAATATACAGCGGTTATTGTGCAGCCCTCTAGAACGGCACTGGCAGGTAACATTTTCTAAATATATACGTCTGGTTTGTTTGCATTTCCTGGGTTGACAAACCAAATACTTGTCTTTGAATGGATAGGTGATTTCTAAATACATTATACAACCACTGTACTGTACAAACCCACAAACTATAGAGAACGGATCCATGATAAACGACCACGTATGTCAACCTTTCTACAAGCAGTCCATGTCAATATTCCAACATCCAGAACTCTTACCAAATCCCTTTTGTCAAGAGGGGGTTTGTAGTCCTCCTGTGGCTGAAGCTGACTGGCTATTTGCTCAGCCAGTAAGCTCACTTCACCTGTATACACCTTTCCATATTTCTATAAATAGTAGTGAAATGTAGAGAGAAAAGTGAAAAGGCAAAAACGAAAAGTTTCACACACAAAGGTAAAGATGTGTGAGCAACAAACGCTCCGGAATGCAAGTATATATCAGTAAAGAACACGTATGTTGATCAGGTGTGTATATGGGAAGGACTGCTGGACACACAAACATGCTGAAAACAACACACAGTCCACATATTAACACATGCTATAACCCGAACTACATTCAATCTGGCAGAAACAACTAGTCTGCATGAGTGGAATCATTAAGCTACAGCCACATTCCAGAAGTACTTCATTGAAATATTTTATGTTTAGCAGTCAAAGCATATAAATATACAGTGAATTCATAGCACCCAAACCTCTGGTGCTCCCCAGTCCAAACTACCCACCAGTGAACTAAAAACAAAACAGTAAAAATCTAATTCCAAACTGTGTGCATTAGTATAACGTAACAGACATCGCTCTCTTAAAGCTCTTTCTACACCTTCCACTTTATATAATAAGAAGCCAAAAAGTACAAATACATTTTAGACTCAGTAGCAGAACTCACCTTCCACAAACACAACTACAATGAAGCAGCAATCCTTCAGCTACGAGATTAATTATATACAATCAATAAGACACATTAGTTAAGAACCTTATTTATATAACCTAGACAGGGTGCCACTCCATCTGAGTATTAAAATTGCAAAATAATAATAATTATTATTGTTAGATTTAAAAGAAAAAATATTTGAAGTGTACATCTATCAAAACAGGATTACAATGTTTGGTGGATACACACGCAATGCACATGTTCCAAATGGTTGGTAACCAGTAGTAAATTGTAACACAATTTGGTCAGTAGATAAGGCATGGCAGGTAACCATATAACGTTCTCTTGAAAGTTATATAGGTGTGAGTTAATCGGACGAAAGAGATCAGCTTCAGCACAAAGCTACCTGATGGGTAGGACAGGGTGAGACAGGTGGGGTTTCATGAGACAGCTCTCGAATTCTGTGCCACTGCTCTACAAGGAAATGCGAGGGCTTTTTCTTGGGCTCCACGTGACGAAAGGGAGGAAGATTAGCATTAGAAAACTTCAGCAAAACAAGTCCAGAAAATAGATCAAAAAGGCAGATGACTGCATGCTTTGTTAGATTTATTGGCAGTGTTTAATACTGGTGTTCTACAAACTCTTCAGCAGTGCAGAAGTAATTCAGACTGGTAAGAATACCAGAATGTAGAGGTCACCTTGGGTTGGGCAGGCTTATCTTTAAACAAAAATGCTAATCTCTCGGCACGCTCCTGGATGCTGGGAATGTGAAAAGGCACTTGGATATCGGCAGTCATGCTCCGTCTCTCCTGTATGATAGAGGTTTGCTGCGTCAAGTTCATTTCTAGCTAAGAAATCAGGGTTAGTTTTATATAATTTAATAAATGTGATCATGCACAGCAACCATGCTGTACCTGCGGAGGGGTATCAGAGGGACAAGAGGGCTGCCCATGTTGGTGCAGCCCATGGGTCAAAAGCCACTGCTGAAGAAAGGAGTGTGATGGTTTTTTCATAGGCTCCAGAAGGGGGAGAAAAGGAAGAAGAAGGAAAGGGCTCTTAATGCACACATATGCCAGTGAGAACAGAAAAGCACCTATGGTTTTATAGTGGTTTATAATGACTTCTTGGCTGCTACCCTTCCAAAAAGCCCATTCCTGATCAAGCATCTTTGGATTGTTGAAGGGTCATTTGCTAATCTAAGGGTCAATCTAATCTAAGGATGGCCTAAGACTTCGGCACAGTACTGTAGTAGCATTTACAACAACTCTAAGCCACTGGTGAAAATGCTTGTTTGTTCATTCTGTAGAAGATTTACGACCCGAAATCAAACGTTAAAGCTTTGCAACTATCTAAAGACCAAATAATTTAATACTGAACATACTGATCAAGCAGTGTTAAACTGTCATGACCTTCCATCAAAGTCACCTTGTCGAAACCCTATCAGGGCAAGTAAAGACAAAGAACATCAAGCAAGGCAGTTTCACACATATATAGGTTTTGGATTTGTTTTGTCCTATCATTATCCTTATTGCATGTTCCATGGAATTCCTGGTAGATTCCTGGTAGGTACCAGCCTACCTGAGTGTTTTAGCAGAAATTGAGTGTATTCTGTATTTTAGCAAAAATGAAACTTACACAAACGATTTAACTTGTTCTCATTGGTTTGCTGATTATATGATTTATAATGAAAACTGCTATAGTAAACTCAAGAAAAATGCAAAATGGACGCATTTTCACGAGTCTTACACTTTGTGTATAAATGTCCAACATCCGAAGCCGAACAAAGGAAACAAATTCAAAGATTAGTTACACCAAAACCAATGTCCTACAAATGTGGCTTTTTTATTTCTCTACCTGAGGCTTTTCAGGCCTGAGTGTCTGCCCTCTAAACTTAGCAGCTAGTGTCTTTGCTCTCTCCTGAATGTTGGGGACATGAATGGGCTCCAGAGATCTGACCTGACACACCTGTTGACAAAGTTGATCAAGTTTAGCGCTAATTAACTTCATTAATAAAATAGTAATACCGTTGTCTTCACACCAGTTAGGTATTAGTGTCCAAGCTCAAAATTTTAAATAAGCTGTCAAAAACAAAGCTGCAATCAAACTTGTTTAAGAAGTAAACCTCTTGATTAGTTGAGTGCTAGATTTACTCCAAAGCACATCATCAGTATTGTCTGAAAATTAGCCAGAAACTCGCAGGTCATGCCCTAATCTATGTTACCCTGTAAGAGAATGGTAGATATTCCTGGGTGTCACCATCATCATCACTATCATGTTCAATTATCTCCAGATTGTGAACATTCTCCTAAGAACACACAAAAATCATTTTCACTCTGACAGCACCAGTGGGCTCAAATGACCAACTGTTCTCAGGTGAGTCCATATCCAGAAAAGTCCATGCTTCCATCTAAACATTCCCCCAAAACCTTTAAATAGTCAGATATGGGAATTGGATGGCTGGGAGAACATGGTTCCCCAAAACGTTACTAACCAAAGCAAAATCATATAAAACTTTCCACCTTTAAAGTATAGGGCAGGATGTGGAAGTTTGAAATCTGCCAATTAAACTAAAAATATAATTAATTGTAAACTACAAAAGTGCATCTATATAGTAAGTGTAGGTGATAAATTGAACAACGTGTAAAAACATGGAAATGTAACAAATAAATCTAATCTAATCAAAATCTATCAATGCATGCATGATTGGCAACTTGAATATGATAACGTTTAATGAGACATAAAGTAAAGAGATTTCTATGTCAAGAAAAAACACAAGCATTAATAAGTGAGTGATTAAAATGAAAAAAGAACATCAGGCAGACACCAAAAACAGACAAAAAAAATAATTACAATGGAAGAAGTTTAAGAAAAGTGGTTAGGTAAAGGAAGGCGTTGAGCCAAGTTTGTGGCACAGTATGTCACCTGTGTGTGTGGAGAGAGCAATGAGGAGGAGGAAGATGAAGAAGAAGAAGAGAGCATAATAGTTTTCTTAGGGCAGCTCCGCAGGTCACTATTGCTTCTGCAAGCCTTCAGAGAGACAGGAGAGCAGTGAAAGGCTGCAGCAGCATCACACTAATTTCATACTCAAACATCAACAAATCTCAGAGGAACTGCATGAAGCTCAAGTGGTGACAAGTGAAACAGGAGGTTAATTAAAAGGAAAACCTTAGTTATTTCAGTCATCAAATTCACTCCAATCATGTCCAAACATAAGAAATAGTAACTTTGTTAAAGAACACAAGGTACCTGAACTTTTGGGAACAGAAACTGTGCTTTTTTTAACGACTACTGTTCTAGTATCAAAAGTTCACTTTTCTACTACTATAAATGAAGTGCACAAACACATGACAAGAAACCACTTGACAAAAGACTACTGGGTCACCTGGAAATGTGCTCACAAAATTTAGGGGATATTTCAAAATGAATATGAAGCAATTAAAAAGGAAGCATTTGACTTTATTTAACTAAACAAGTTCATGACTAGTTCAGCAAGGCGTATGGTCACCCAAGCCTGACAGTGATGGGGCATGGACAGGATTAGATTGCTCAGCAGTTCTTGTGGGATCCTCTTCATGTTCATTTTGAATTATGCCCCAATTATTGTGAGCAGTGAATTAAACACAAAATGAAACAAACTCTCATGGTATGGAAATTGCTAGTTTTAAAAATGCAGTATTTCTAAAATTTACTTTGAAATGTATTTTCGAAAAAGGATCTGGATTTTTTTTTATTCAACTGATCACAACACCTACTTTCACTTTGTCATGGAATTTGATGGTGATCCCTGATGCCTCTGAGCATAGAGAAGTCGATGCCGGTTTTGGACATGGGTACCATAAGGCCACTTTTTTGCACAGTAAAGTTTTAAGTGGTACAGTGCTCCCTCATTTATACACTATTTTAGCTGTAGAACTTGCAGAACGTTTGGGTGGCATCTTAGGGTTTAAATAAATTCAGTCTATAATGAAACTTTCACAAACAGCAAACACAACACTATAGACAAAAACTTGTCATGTCGGCAAGTAGCGACTCAGGCGGGCCATGCTCTAGTCTTACTTCTCGTTTTTTGTGCGTATTCATCCTCTGCGTAAATACGCTATTTACTGTAAATCGTAATGTTTTATGATTTATAACATTCCTTTATTGCTAGAATTTATATTTTTTTATACATTGTGATTTCTTAAATGTAAAAGTTCATTAAATACACGTACTGTATATGTCTTCGTTAACTATACCACAAGTAATACGCATGTGCAGACCGAGTTCTGCAAAAACGCGAAAGGTGAACCGCGAAGTGCAGAGGGAACACCGTATTTGTGAATGTATTCTGTATTGTAATGCTTGACAAATGTTTGCCATAGTAATCCCTTGCCCATGTGACTATATCAGCTATTGATGAATGACTTCATGTGTTGCAGGCCTGAAATGCAGGAATGGATGAATATTAACATATGAAAATTAGTTGACTAGGCAAAATAAAATATTTTGATTTCACACTGTCAGACTGGGTTTTTTTCACATATTTTGTTTTTTTGGGTAATTTTTCTTCCTGTATTTTCTATCAATTTTTTCTCTCTGGAGCATCTAGGCATCGTTTGCATGCAGTTTTCTTAGAGTAGTATAAAAACATTATGGGACTCATTATGTAACTATAGTAATGTCTGGACAGCATCCTCATTAACTGAACATTGTCACTAAACAGTAAATACATCTTATCCTACCCAAATCTTTTTTTAAACAAAACATAATCATTTCCATTCAAGTTCAAGTAACTTGAACTTCAAATTCAAGTTCAAGTCTAGTTAATTGGTGAGGTTGCAATGTTAGAGGGTTTGCTATACAGTTGCTACCAGTGCTTCCCTATAACTGCATTCATACCTGCTCCCCTGTGTTGGACAGTGTGTGACACTTCACTCTCTCCTTATAGCGGAAACTCATCTGTTCCTGCAGCTGAGTACGCCTCTGTGGGGGTGCACATACACACCCAGACAGACAAACACCAATGAAATGACAATTGCGAAATGAAAATTATGGGAAAACAAATGTTAGATAAATCTGTTTTAGGCTGTTAAATTTTAGATTACTGTATGGGGTTTCCAAAGCTACTAAATGCAGAGACTGTTTACAGCAGGGGTGATTAATATATACCGCTAAAACAAACATATCCTAAACTAATGGTTTAGAAGGTGGTGAGTGCTTAAGGAGGGGCTCATTAGCTACACTCTTTACCTTTCTCCATGCAGGAACAGGTGCCAGACACACTGGCTCCTTCAGAGAGGTGGACGGCAGAGAGCTCAATGACACTAGGGCTAGATTAGGCATTGAGCCCACCTAACATCAAACGTCATGCAGCACAACCAATTACAGGTTAGGAAACACCAGCCAACCAGCAAAAAAGTGAAGCAGAGGAAAAGAAAAAATTGAGATAAGAGACATGCAATGACATAAGCAGAAAAATGAAAAGCAGATGAAAAACAAAGTCGAAGTCCTATAGAAAGCCATGAATAAAAGACTAACATTACATCAAGAAAATAAAAGTGCATTAACAAGAATGAAATATCTATCTATGTGTAATATCCATAGAAGAAAGAAAGCAATAAGTAAAAACACATCAACATTATTTTCTGCATTATTAAGACATAAGGACATTTTTAGAGCATGCACCAGCAAAACTTCTAAATCCCAACCACAGTCCAATTGTCAAACTAATGTTGAGGCACTTAAAAGAAATAACAACATATAAAGCAGCTTCATTCACTCATTTACACACTCACTTAATACAATTTAATTTTATTGCCATTATTTGCTTAATTTTACTATTAATACTAAGTTAATATCTAGGCCACCCAAGGGAGAAGGGATCCTTTTGAGTTTGGTCCTCCCAAGGCTTCTTTATTCGACATTCAGGGGGGGTTTTCCTTGCCACACTTGGCTTTTAAGATAATATAATATCGTAAAGCTGCTTTGACATGATGCACAATTGTAAAAAGTGCTATATAAACAAATTTGACTTGACTTAGCAATTCAGGATCATGGGAAGCCCAAGCGTAACCGTGCAATACAAAAACTAACCCTATACAAAGTACCAATCCAGCACAGGACACCCACACCAATTAAGCGATGGCATGTTTAGAATGTCGGAGGAAACCCATACAGATGTTTGGAATGGAAAATGGAGGCATGGAAAACTTGAAATTAAAGCCTAGTATTTTTGCTATTGGAATATATTTTTGTCTCTTTTTTTGTTGTTCACACCCATCGGCATTTCTGTGGATTCTCCTGGACTCGTAGCTTTGTTTTGTTTACACTCGTCTTTGTGAGCTGCTTTGTAATGTTTATGCACTATCTCTGTGATTGCTGCGAGCTCTCTGTCCTCTGATCTACACCTGTAGCGGCTTCATTTCGGGTGAGTCTCTGCTCATTCATTATGATTTATGCTACCAGTTCTGGCTCAGCTTGGATGTTGTGAGGTTCCATGCTGTTCTTGACTCTGGCTGGTGTTTGGTTAGCGGTCTGCCTAATGCAGAATTGCGAGATTAGAAAGTGCTTCATATAAGAGCTCTGACTATTACTACTAAGTTTTGTACAGTTTGGACGTTGTAACAAAATGACATGTCCATGATTCAAAACCTTGTGCTTTTTGTCACTTTTTACACCGGTTGGACATTTGTATAAGCACCAACGGAGCATCATCTTGCCTGGACAATATTACATACAAGTTATGCCAATCACTAGATATCATCTGTCGTCCACGCTATATCCTGGATATGCTTGAAGATCTCGAATCTTCATTCACCGTTTATTGGACCACGTCATTCCTGTCATCTGAATCAATAGACTGGACCAACGACCTACAACTCCCCACTGCCTGCGATGAGAAAACTTTGATGTCTTACGCACTATACCCTGCACCACCTCTCCATCAATCTGCTCCAATATACTGATATAGATTTAAACTTGGATTACTCAACTGTCACGCTATCACGGACAAAGCTCCCTTTTTAAATGATCTCAAGATTCACAATAGCCTTGATATGTTTATTTCTTACAGAGACATGGCAACAACCTGAAGATTGCTTTCATTTAAATCTGTTAACATCCACCAGCTTCAAATATTTAGTTAATTCAAGACCCCATGGGAAGGGTGGTGGTCTTGCTGTTGTTTATAATGATAAACTGAATGTCTGTCTCTGTGAATTCCATGAGGTAGTATTATTTGAATTTATGGCTTTTAAACTAGTCAGTTCAACACCAGTTGTGTCCTTGCTGATCTATCATCCTCAGAAGGTTTCCACTAGCTTATTTTTCGAGTTCTGTGAGCTACTCACTCTGGTTAGTTCTATGTGCCCAGCGCTGATTTTACGAGAGGATTTCAACATTCATGTTGATACACACTGTTCACTTACACCAAAGATATCAATCCCTTGACCTTGAATACACTTCTTCACTTCTCTCCCCTTTATCTATTGCTCAGCTATCCTGTCCTGATGAGATTCTGTCCATTTATAACCATACAATTTCTGAGATACTAGACAAAATTGCTCCCCTGAAGACTAGGCAAGTTCCTGCTGGTCACTCCTGCCCATGGTTTACTCCAGAACTCCGTATTATAAAAACTACTGGTAGACGCCTGGAGCGCCGTTACAAAAAAACAGGTCTTTCAGTAGATCTCTTAGCATATACAGAACACGTGTACTTACACTTTACAGTGCTTCAAAGTCTGCATGTTCCAATTGCATCTGTTATTAATACTTCTGGAAATAGGACCCTTTTTTCCACCTTTAATAAACTCCTTGACCCTGCTCCTACATTGCTTGCTAAAAGAAATGTACCTTTAATCACTCCCATATCACAGTATCCCAGTATACCTCAAAACATCTGCCATTACTCCAATACTACTTGGATGTAGATAACCTTAATAACTATCGTCTGATTTCTAACCTGCCATTTCTTACCAAGATGTTAGAAAGGGTTGCAGCCACACAGGTGCAGTCATACATGACCAGACATTGCACAGTACTGAGACAGCCCTGTTATTGGTGTTAAATGATTTTCTCCTTGTCACAGATGCTGGTCAACTTAGTATCCTCCTTCTATGGGTCTAAGTTCTGCATTTGACACCGTTAATCATAGCATTCTTATTTCCCGTCTCTCAGCATTAGGCATAACTGGAACTCCATTTACTTGGTTCAACTCATACCTCTCCAATAGAACTCACTTCATTTCCTTGGGAAAACATAAATCTTCCAGCTGTCCTGTCATGCAAGAAGTTCCTCAGGGTTCTGTCCTAGGACCACTTCTTTTTATCATTTACATATTACCACTTGGTCAGATAATCCATAACCATGGTCTTAATTTCCACTGCTATGCTGATGACACAGATTTATATTTATATTTATATACCCATCTTTTCTCTCAAAACTTTCGTCAGTACTTCCTTGCCCCAACCCTCCGTTAAAGGATTATTTTTTTGTTTGTTTCTTTATTTATGTGTGTGAAAATGGCTTGTAAAGTGTCCTTGGGTACTAGAAAGGTGCTATATAAACAAAACATATTATTATTATTATTATATTATTATTATTATAAAGCAGGGATCTGTTCAAATAAACTAATTAACACGTTCTTTAATTAAATTTAAGTACAAGTGTTTTGTATAGGTGTTTAGTCTATCCCAGGAATGCTGGTATAAGGCTGGATTATGCTCAAACAGGTTGCTAGGAAAGTAAAATCACTCATTAGAAAATAATTTATTATTCTTATTAATAACAATAATAATAACAACAACAATGTGACATTTATATAGCAACTTTCACATAGCTCAACGACACTGGACTTTGACCAGAAGGTCCAAGGCCCTGTCACTGTTTGGCCCTTGTGCAAGGCTCTAAATCTTCAACTGCCTGGATTGCACCTGGATAGGGGTTTCTACTAAATGCTGTAAAATATGTATGCAATAACAAAAGTATGCAATGGTACAATAATAAAATAAAATAGAAATAAGAATAAAAAAAAACTTCAAATCTGCAAATAATTTAGGCCAATAATAAATATCAGTTTTGGCATAAGAACTGCACCACTACCACAAATCCATAGCTCAGCAGGTACAGTGGTCCCTCTGTACTCATTTTTAATTCGTTCAAGACGTCATGTCAAGTGCCCAAGCAACATTTTGCCTTAGGGGACAACCTAAGTTGAATTAATCTGCAATAAATCCACACTGTATAAGTCATAATGTTACACACTGATGTTCTCCAGTTTTTATGGGGTTATGTTCTGACAAATCCATCATAAATCGAATGTATGTAAACCAAGGAGTTCACACCTCAAACACCCTCAAAACATTTAACCTACAGCTGGGTGAAATCATTAAAGCAAAGCTTATTTTTGTTGAATATCTATGTAATGTATTAAATAATACACTGAAAGGGAAAAACACAAAACGAGTCCATTGGCAAACTCAGAGATCTGGCTGCTGCCAGGATGCTCAGCACCTGAGGGAAAGTATCATATTGCATAATTTGTGTCTATGCTGAATACTACAGATAAATTAATATCAAAAACATGTTCAGTGGATTTTAGCTGAGAACTGAACAGGAGCTGTATGGAGACTGATGTGCCTCTAGCGTTTAGCTGGAAAGGGCAAATTAGCTACGGCTCTTGACTCACCCATGTCACCTAACATAGACCAATCACTGCTGAATCACCAGGAGCACCCCACAAGGCTTGAGGTTTCGGAAATGCTCCGATCCAGTCATCTGGCCATGACGATCAGTCCCATGGTAAAGTCTCTCAAGACTTTACTCCTGACCATTTTATCCACATCAATTACAGACTATACAGCTTAACATGCTCTTTAGATCGTCAATGTTATTTGCTATTCGGTCTACTCATGTACACTGCTCACTAAAATTAGGGGATATTTTATAAGAGATATTTCATCTTAAAATACTCCCTGATTGTTGTGATCAGCATATTTGAATGGTTTGGCTGATCATTGTAGTTTTTTTTTTTTTCTAATCAAACCTACCTGTCGTTTGAGCCCAGTAGACTGGGTTGGAGCATTCTCTTCAAACTTGGCCAGGAGCTGGGTTGCCATGGACTTCACCTTGTTGTTGTTAGCTGCAGCTGAGGCGTCTACCCTACGGTCCATTAGCGCTGTGGCCATGAAAGGTCGCTCATCAAGCACCGCCCGCGGTGCCTCCTCCTAAACAAGAGCGCAGAGTCTCATTAGTAAAGACAGTATAATCACCACAAGCAATTTCAGACCAGAAGAACTTGTGACTGTGATACCTTTGTCATGTGCTCACACTGGGGGAACTAGGAACAACTGTAATTTCTTTTTTTCAGGGTATGAGCAAGTGCTTATGTTGAGCTCAAATCGCAAGTTTAAATACACTTACATACCAGTAGCCATATAAACAACACATCTATGCACTAATAATGAACAAGGGGGGAAGCTTCAATAGACCGAGAGTGAAATCCAAGCTTTACTTTATTTACTTGACTGAGTCGTCTAAGAGAAATTCGCAAAGCATAAATCACTTGTGCATCATGGTGTTTCTACTGGCAGTACGAATGCAAACCAGAGAAAGCCTGAATGAATGCAGAGCTCGGGGGAGCTCCACAGGGATGGTTTCCTCCCAAATTAGTCCCTAGAACTGCTTGGTACGAATGTGGTTGTTGACAAGTTGCTGCTGATTAATGGTATCCTGTCAGTCTACACTCACATCTTCAGACTGGCCGGCCTGACTCGTCTTCCTCCTCTTCCCCAATCCATCCGTATCCTTCTCCTTCTTATCCTGCAGAGTGCAGCCATTATGAGTAACAAGAGCAAGCATAACACAAAGCCACCATTTTATACATGGCGCAGTAAGTAGCATCGTACCTTGGGGTTGCGTTTCCTCGAGATGTTGATACTCTGACCCAGTTTACTGAGAAAGGAGATGGGAGACTTGGTGCTGGCTATTAGAGCAGCTTTCTCCTCGGGACTCAGGTTGTGGTTTTCTGAAATATAAAGCAAGAGCATCTTAAAGGAACTATCAAAGTAAAAAAAGCAGTTGTATATGCAGTTGATGGGTTAACCTAAAAGTGCCAACCTAAAGCAAGTCAATCTGAAATTCTAAAGTGAATTTGTAATTAATGTTATCAATGACATTTTAAAAAGAGGTTCAAAAGTTTCTTTCTTACACATACAGCGGGGAAAATTAGTACTTGAGAACCTACCAATTTGGCAAGTTTTCCGACCTACAAAGAATGGAAAGGTCTGTAGTTTTTATCGTAGGTATACTTCAACTGTGAGATCCATAATCTTAAAAAATCCATAAAACTATGATTCTTGAATAATTAATTTATTGCATGAGGTAAGTATTTGATCCCCTACCTAGTATTTGATCTCGCAGACCTATTAGTTTTTTTTAAGAAGCCCTCCTATTCTGCACTCATTACCTCCATTAACTGAACCTGTTTGAACTCTTTTACCTGTATAAAAGACACCTATCCATACACGCAATCACCCTAGAACCTCTCCACCATGCCCAAAAACAGAGAGCTGTCTAAGGACACAGGGACAAAATTGAAGCCCTGCATGGAATACAGGACAATAGGCAAGCAATTGGTGCAATTATTAGAAAATAGAAGGAACACAAGATGCCTGTTAACCTGCAATAAAAATTACAGACCTTTTCATCATTTCTAGTTAAAAAACGTACAAAATAGGCAATGTAGTAAGTACTTATTTTCCCCACTGTGTATTATATCAGCAGCGTCTGATGAAAAACCTTTTAAACATTCGGTTAGCGTTGTAAGAAAATTACACGGTGGCACAGTGCTGCACTGAAGTTTTCTTTATTTTCTGTAGGGTCATCGTTTCCATCCAATCGGGTGACCCTGTATCAAGGTCAGGTAATTTTAACACTATGCAATCTCTAAATGTCCTTCCCTGCAGAACAGCCATGTTTTATGAGCTTGTGTCCCTTCTGTACCTGCGCTGTTTTTGTTCCTAAATGCTTCCATTTTGTAATACTGCAGTTTACAGGTGACCTGCTAGGGGGCAGAAGAACTGACAGAATGGTGCCATCTTATCAAACTGCCAGGTTGAAGGTCATTCTGCATATCAGGTTAACTCCTATGCGACTGGGCACAGGAAGGCAAATAAATGCTGGTACGCAGTAAAAATGAAAGACATTTAATGCCTGCCATTTATTATTGAAACTGTAAAGGAGATTTGTCACTTGGCTTTTCTCAACAACAAGCTTCAGGTTTTATGAAATACAATGTTTAAAATAAATAAAGTTGAGTTCGGAAACAAAAGCTGTGTACTTGTGTTTAGGATTTGAGGGGTGAGCAACAATATTATACAATATCTACAAAAGGGGGTTGCAGGACAATTTGGGAACAACTGTATTATGGCATGCCGAACGGCTAAACCATAGAAACCTAATAATTAGGAAGGTTCTCCACATACTTTCTACCAGGTGCAAAGCTAAAGAAGCAAACACTAAACATGTATAATGTCTAATCAAAGCTTTCCGGAGTGGTGATTGCTTTAACCAGACCAAAAACAAAAAGGTCTAAGCCTCCCAAAGTCACACTTTATCCTAATAAAGGCTTTAGATACAAAATAAAGCAAAAGCAGCTTATAAAGGATAAAAAACAAAGTGAAAAGCAGTTGTAGGTGCAATTGATGGGCTCACCAACCTAAGTCAACCAAAAATTCTAACGTGAGTCCGTAATGAACGTTATCATCGAGGTAAAAAGCGTTTTTTTCTTTCTTTCGTTCTTTCTTACATATACATTATATCAACAGTGTCTGATGAAAAACCTTTTACATTTTTCTTCAGATTTGAAAGAAGTACACATTTTGAAATAAATTGCATTGTTTTGTTTGTTTGTCTAATGTCACATCATCAGTGACTCGTGACACATTGTCATCAGTTTCTATTCGAAACAGGAGCAAGGTTATAACGATGCTAGTCACACATGCTCACTGTAGAGGGACCAAGTAACCTAATCCAAGCCGTCTTTTAAATGTTGCCGGAGACCCAAGAACCCAGATAAAAGAAGAACAAAAATTAACATGCCACCTTCAGTAATGCTTTTGTCATTACATTGTACTTGTTTGCTTTTGTTAATATGATTTTAAATGACGCGTCCAAAAATGAATTGTTCCTCATATATGAAATCTGGTTAAAACCTATGCAAACGTGATGAAACTGAATGTTTGTTTTTCTAAATTAAATGTCCCACACTTTACACAATTATTCCAATTACAAATAGACTATATAAAACACTAGATCATCTGAAAAGGAGCTCAAACATGTCATATGTAGGAAAATCAACCAGATGTGACAAACCCTACCCTACTCTTTTTTTCTAAACAACTAACGTTTTAAATAAAATACGATTGTAACCACTATTGTTAACTGTGCGGTAGAATGAAGTAAAAAGTACTTCAAATGCATGTAAACACAGAAAACGGTCAAATGGATGTTTATAAACAAAGCTTCCTCTTACCACCAGGTGGCACTGTGTCCTTGAACATTTCGTAGAACTGGCTGAGGTACATGACCATGGAGAGCTTATCGGGTTCCACGACGATAGACATCTCCTTCCCAGTCATGATGGGCGAGATCCCAAACTCCCTCTCAGCCACGTCAAACGCTAGCTGGTTGTTCTTCTCCACATCTTTCTCACCCAGAGACTCAAAGTCCCTACAAATTTCAAACACACAAACGCATACAGTGAACACTTACTCATTTTCAGCAGCCCCGACACGCTTCGAGTGATATGAAAGCTTTAAGTTTATTAATTTAAATAACAGGGGCAATACACATAAATCAACATTATTATGTCATAATGTAAATGTGCCAGACTTAGCCAGATGGCTAATTTTTTGTTGATGTTACATAGGGAACAGTTTTACACAACACAATGAAATGTAATTAATAAAAATGCACGATTTTCATACAATACAACTTTAAACAAAGTCAACCATTATGCTGACAAAACCTGTGTGCTCAATAACCAGGCTTTCACACTTCTGCAGAACAAACCCACGATGTTAACCTTTTTAATTCAGATGGAAAAAAATTCCATGTGAAGCACGAATAGAAATGGTCTGGCTTAAAAAAAATTCCTTAGTGGAACACTACAGACACCTCTTGTGGTAAACCTTTTTGACCTATAAGATCAGTTGAGGTACTAAAGGACAGTCTGTTCTTCTACTCCAGCTCCAACACTGGAGAGCTACATGATCAAAACAAAGCTGCGTTTGTACTAATGGAGACTCAGGATAAAACTAATGTGTTTTAAAAGCTATAAAGAGCAGCTCTGCTTGGACACACACAATATAGCATGACTCACTCACTAAACAGCTGCCATACCATAATTTTGTTTTTGATACAGCTCTTTCAACACACATCTTAATTAGCAGGCTTTTAAGCAATAAGTGGCAGGAAGTGAAAAACCAACGTAATCTCTGAGCTTTAGAGAGATTCAGAACCAAAGAACTGGCTCACACTCAGTGATGACCAAATCCAAATAGGGTTTATTTGTATGTTATTATGTAATAGCACTGACACTACACCACATGTTACATGGAGACCCAAACAATACATCCGTATTTGTTCATTAAGCATCTCATAATGAGGAAAGAGCATTATTAAGGCTGGACGTTGATACTGGCACATTGGTGCTTGGAAGTTTTCTTTATTTTCTGTACTGTCAGCGTTTCCATCCAGTCTGCTGTCCCTTTATCAAGGTCAGGTAATTTTACCACTATGCTGTCCTTTCCTGCAGAACAGCCCTGTTTTATGAGTAAGCTCATGTCCCTACTACTGTTCCTGAGCTGTTTTTGTTCCTAAATGCTTCCATTTTGCGATACTGCAGTTTACAGTTGACCTGAATAGCTCTGCCAGGGAAGACGAACTGACAAAACGGGTATAAAAATCTTATAAAATCCAGGCAGCAGTACAGGATAACACGTTCAACGTCTAATCTGTCCTTTGGAGATTGCATTTTCAGTGGTTTCCAACCTATTGATCTGGTACTGGGCACAGGAAGGTTGGTACACAGTAAATATAAAAGATACATAATTTGTCGTATATAATAAATGACACTGTAAAGATGATTTGTCACTTTGTTTTGATCTAAAATAAGCTGCAATTTTTTTAATTAATTCAAGTGGAAGCCAAATCTTTGTACTTGCATTTTGGAATTTATGGGGTGGGGTGTATTCATATCTACAAAAGGAGGCGCTGCAGGACAAGCTTGGGAACCTTCATACTATGGTATGTTGAAATAGGGAAACCTAATAATTAGGAAGGTTCCCTACATACTTCTTGCCAGGTGCAAAGCTAAAGAAACAAACATCAAATATTTATAACGTCTAGTCAAAGCCTTCCGCAAAGGTAATTGCTTTAACCAGACTAAAAACAAAGTCTAATCCTCCCAAAGTCACACTTTATCCTAATAAAGGCTTTAGACGCAAAATCTAAAGGAAACAACCAAGAAGAACCAGGAACTCACACAAGGTCTGGTCTGTAGCGGTGGATGAGAGCACACAGTGCCAGGCCACTCTTCCATGACATGGTGAGATCAGAAACGCTGACCCCTTTATAACCCTCGGTCTGCCTTTGACACCAGTTCAACAGCTTGCTCGAGCGTGCAACTGACTCTGAAAAGATATAGCACACCCAAATCAACCAAGAGAACACAGGTCCATCATTAAACACACCACTGTTAGTAACTTAAGAAGGGCAGCATCCGATAAGTTGCAATTCATTTGTTTATGGAAGGTTACTGGGAATCAGGTTGGGAAATTCTCTGTGAAACACAGTTTATTCTGTTAGTTTAGGACTGGGCTGCATTAAAACACCATTCCGTTATTAACACATTTAATCTAAAGACGCTTCAGATGAACCCCTCGACAAAATGAGACAGAGCATCATGCCTTTTAGCTTTAGTCACCCGCGCGGTTACCTTGGAACTGCTTCTCAAGCGCAAGTTCTAGGATAAAAATAATAATGCATAACGCTGTAACACACCAGGTAGGATTCTCGAAAAAAGGAAACTAGAAAATAACTACGTCTCAGAACGAGAAAAAAAATCACCTACCATTCCTCGCGAGTTTGGGAGTCGAAGTGTTCACCACGTTCTCCATGTCGATTCGGAGTTCCCTCGTCTCACCCGTGTCGATGAGATGTCGTACCTTTAAAGGACAAAGGAAATTCATTTGAATTTAAAGCTTCAAGGAATATCTGTAGCCGAGGGGCAAAATATTAAAGAACGGCTCAGTGTTTTATTGAGTGCCTCCAACATTTGTACCTTTAACGTTATTTACCTTTAATCTTAAGACTTCAAAAATAAAAATCTATTTTATATAGATATGGACACCAAATGGTACTAATTGACGCAAGTCATGCAAATTTCGCTTATACAACTGAGCTCAGTCACAATCGTATTGTACCTCCTCCTTCACATACAGGCTCAGTAAAGCCTGTGTGGTTTTTTTTTCCATTTTAGTGCAAAGATCTGTTGTTACAGCTACTGTAACAGCACAAGTATACTATCATAGTTTAAAATGGTACTTTCCCTCAACAAGGCACCTGCATACTGACTCAGGGGTCCTGTTCTAAAACCCTACCTGTGTTCTAAGAACCACAGTTGGTCCCATTCTTCAGCCAAATATATCAGTAAATGAAGCTATAAAGCTGTAAAACACATTCATGATATAATCTTGTGATATCTCATTCAAAGTAATAGTAACTGGAATTATTTGTATTGCATTTGGCCATTAAATAATTAATTAAATAAATTACAAATAAATACGGTTATGTCTTTTAAGACACTGACTTAAATCTTGCTCATCAAACTTAGTTGAATCTCATTCGTAGCTTCAAAATAACAGAAGTCTAATTATGATTGGCTTTGTGTCAATACCAGACAACTGTGAAAATGAGCAAGAGTATAGACTTTGTGATGCAGCAATGCTTCGATACAAGTAACTTACCTGATTGGACCTGAGCAGTTGGAGGTTGATGTTGGGGTAGCGTGTGGTTGGATCCACTGTGTAGTGACTGAAATTCTTACTCACATTCTCAGGTGTGGTTTGCGGGAGCAGACGGTATATGCTCTCCCTAAACAAAAGAGACATACAATTATATTAACAACAGCCCAGGACAAGAGCTTCTGTCCACTTTGCAGGGACCATTATAGTGACCCAGGAGATTTAACACAGGCTTTTTAAAAACCACTTAGGCCAGAGCGGTCAGCTCCACGTGCACACACCAGAGCACAGTGTCATTGTGGACACTGAATAAATGGGGGTTGAATTTCATGAATAAACTTGCATATATTTAGAAAATAAAATGGTCATATTCTGAGAATAGGTCAGTGGGCAGCACTGCCGCCTCACAGCTAGAAGGTCCTTGGCCTGGGTCTTTTCTGTGTGGAGTCTGCATGTCCTGTTTTCAACTAGATTCTGACGTGCCAGGATGTCGGTTTGAGTTAGGCTAGCATGTAAGAGTTTCAGCACTTCAACTTTAGTCCTGAAGCAGACTACTTTATATATAAATATAATGACTTAATTTCTGAAATATTCCAATCTCACCAAAAAGGAGTTCAGAGGAGTTTTAGAGCAAAAGGATGAGCGCATTGGAGAAACTCCAGAAGGCTAATAAAGCTGAAGTCCCAGCAGATCCCATAATGCTTGATTGGAAATTCATCTGGGGAATGGGCAGGCCAAGAAAGTGTTGCAATCTGGCAGAGACAATTCTAGGAAACCCTTGCTGTGTGCGTACAAGCATTGTCCAGCTGAAAGCCAGTTGGAAGCCCTGCCATGAGAGGCAACATGGGCTGCAGGGTGTCCTGCACATATCGCTGATCTGATAGTGCCCCTTGTATCACCACTAAGACTGACCGATTGTTATGCGTCTCCCCATCATCACACAAGCAGTTCACACCCTGAACCCTCCATATTCTAACCCAACTGTCATCGGGTCTTAAACCGAACCTGGATTAATTGCCAAAGCTCATACGGTTACAGCCTGTAAAATTCCAGGTTGCTCATTCACGACACCACTGCAAACTATTTTATGACTTAATTATCAAACTGCTACGAATTTATTCTTGAAAATACAAGTTTATTCTTTAAATATTATAATTGAATCCAATTATTTTTTTTTGTTTTCCGTAGCTCTATAACGCTGTCAGAGTAATGCATTGTTTATTGGTTCATTTAACATCACATTAGCATTAACGGCTATTCACAACAGGAGCAAGGTTACATAGGTCATACATATTCACACTGGGCCAATTTAGAGCGTCCAATTAACCTAATGCTTAGGAATGTGTGGAGGATACCAAAACACCCTGAATAAACCTACATATACAGGTGGAGTCTAAGACCAGGAACGAACTGGGGATCTCTTGCTTTGTGCCACTGTGCCACCCAAGGCAAAGCTGTTGACAGAACATCTAGTTGGCTGAGAAGAAGTAATCTGGATATTAGTTGTATAGTCTGGATGTTTTTGGTCACTCAATTCTGCAGAGTACTCCCTAGCCCCAAATGCTGTCTGCTTGACACTGCTATGAATAACAGATGTTGTTTTTGTATGAACAGCAACAAAAAAAACTGGCATGCAACAACCTGGAAACAGTGGTTTAGAGTGGATTAGCAGAGATTTTGAAATGCTGTGTCAGAATTCCAAGGACATTTTTGGATAAGCTCACACATACAGAACAGAAACGACAGATCGCCAATGGGATAGTAACTAACTGGTTACATATTAAGGCAAAGCCTGCAGGAAACAACCTAAGCAATTACTAACCAAATAGTAATTTGGCAGACACTCGCCCTGACCGTATCATAATATGTGATAAGAGTTGAAAGTGCCATGATGCAAATAATCGCTGATCTATTTGCATGATCTAGCTTGATCTATGATCTAACTTTTAATTACCAGCTGTTCCAGAATCAAATGCTATCCAGAGACCAACAAGCAAGTTCTCAATTTAAATCCGAAAATCTTAACGATAAGTTAACAAAATACATTAGTACATTTTTAGTACAAAAACTTTTGGGCCACTGTTATGTTTGTTGTTTAATAATATAATGACTACATATATAACATACTGTTGATCATTACCCACAAACTGCAAAGTTGGACTTGTCATTACAAAAATACTTGTTTCACTGTTTCATCCTCATTCCAATCTTTGTGAGCATCAGCATAACTTAGCATTTTCACCCTGTTCATCGGTTGCTACCCTTCTAAAAAGATCACTCCTGATCAAGCTACTTCAGCCTGAAGAAGGGTCTACTTGGAATCCAAATAAAGCTGCTAGATTGTACTATTTATCAGGTGCAAGGAAAGGAAACAAATTCATATTTAATACTTTAATACTTTTTTCTAAGACTGAGATATATTCATATATGGTCGTTGCACCATTGCCAAGACAATGATCTATCTAATCTAATGAGCTGAGACTTTTGCACAACACTGTAAGCAAGAGCAAATGTGGTATAAGAAGAAAACAGAGAACAGAAGCCTCATTATCCTGGGCATTGTTTGTAGGAGAAGAGAAGAGAGACAAGAGCCAGGGCACTGAAGCATTGAGATTTGGCCTTACAGGCACAGTTGGAGCTCAGAAGCGGAAGTCCTGAGTCGGCACGCAGACGTGTAGTTCTCCATAAAAGAATGTAAATAATGTGGCCAGTATTTACACATGTTGAGGCCTGGAAAGCCAGGACAAGAGTTATAACTTGGTTCGAGCTACAACAGGAAATAGTGGCAATACAGCAGAGGGGCAACAGCATTCTGAATGTTCTGTAGTGGAATTTGGAGGCCAGATCAACACCTTGAAACCTGTTTTATGTTCCTAAAAATATTAATTACCAATTTGTTGAAAATTGGCCGACCACATTATTCTCATTTTGTCAAGAATCATCTACACGAAAGTCAAAACTCAAGGTTCCCCAGCAGAACAATTCCCAGAGCATCACATCGTCATTGTTCCTCACTTCACCTCGTAACGGGTTTAATGTTATGACTGATTGATGTACACAGAATTGCTAGCCTATATGCAAAAGAAGAGGAAATGCAGGACATGCAGCATGACAGGAATTGAACTCAAAATTAGCATTTCAGTGGCCCCCTGTCCTAAAGCGTTTGTATTACCTTTCAGCCAGCACCTCGAGAGCAGAGGAACCCTGTGCCCAGCTCTTCACCATCCACGCCGAGTCCATGGCTGCCAGGAATCCTCGTGCAATGCCAGTGCCCATTGGCCAGAATGGCTGCAAAAAAACATTAACATGTCATCTATACTGTGTAGTATAAATATGACAATCAGTTATGACACTGTACGACGTTATCCTCTCAGATTACATTCAATTTAACAATTACATTTTTTTTAGTCTGAAAACATGCACCCTCCCCATGGAATGCCATCAGACCATCGAACATATCTACAGTTAGAGGTTTATTCGTCAGTAGCAGTCTTCGGACGACCACTATGTCACTTGTCCTGATTAACAGTCCTGGTCTATCAGAATTTGGCTATAAGAGATGAAACAGTGTTGTGTTAACTTGATGGTCATTTTGTGTGTCAATAGTTGAAGTCTGCAGCTATGATATGGCAGCTGAGCTCCCCAGACACCAGAATCCTCAATTCCATATTTAGTTACATGTGGCAAACAACACTAGGTTTGATATTTCTGTAGTGATACATTTTGAACCACAACAGATATTGCAAACCTGATTGGGCAAACAATTTCCGAGACAATTCTGGTCTTCTTTGATATACTACAAGACCACCTTCCCATTGGAACAACTTACACTTAATTCAATATGGCAGCTTTCAAGAAATGGCGGCCATAGTCTAAAAGATAGACCCCCTCACCCATTACTTGCTGGGGTATTCAGATCTGTCATTTTCCCTTTTGTTTCTGCAATAAGAAGGTGTCCTGTGTCTTTTGACCCTGTATTTTCTCCTACACTGTACCATCTTTTGATAACACAATATAAGTATTGTAAGTACAATTGCTCTCCTACAGTGACTGTGAAGGTTTATTCCTTATAAGGTTTAGCGACAAGCTAAACAAGCTAAGCTTGACAAGCTAATAAAATTGAAGCTAATAAAATTGTAAAACGTCTTTGAGACAATGCTACAAAGTAAAAAACACACTTCAAATAAAACACATTTTGACTATACAGACATGCACAAGTACATGGATCTCTCTCTTTCTCTGTACATGCACAAACACACATGCACACGCACACCTCACTATCTGTACTGCTTTAAACAAACCTCACCTCTAGCAGACTGTCTCCCACCAGAGCTACGAGCAGCTGGTGGCCATTTCGTTTGCGCACAAGTGCAGCATTTTCCGAAGCGTACATGCAGGTAAAGTCGAACATAGCTACATCAGGCTGGCCGTAATGGTTTATGGCGAAGTCCAGGGTGGGCAGCTGATGATTGGTGGAGAAGTCGGCTGCCTCTCTGGCGTAGGAAAGTAGAGCAGCCTGATCAACGTTGGACCTGGAAAGAAGCATCTCTGTGTCCACATAATCCTACAAAACGCAGAAGGAAAGCACAAAGGAACAGACTCAGAATAATCAGAGTACAAGAAGTGAGAATTAATTTCTATTGGTGCAGGAATCAGCACGGAGTAAAATCAAATCAAAACATAAAACTTAAATCCAATAAAATAAAGACTATATCAAAAATGAACTGCTTACATCTTTATTCTGAAAGGACAATAAAACTGGTCTCAACTCTCCCAGTGTTCCAGTTTAAGCAACCATGTAACACCAGACCTCATTTAATGTGACCAGAGTAATTAAAGTAAATGAGCTCTTACTGTGTTAAAGACAAGGTTTGCAAGGTTTACATGAAGGTCACGAAAATCATAATTTAGCAGCGACAAGCTTGGAAGACTAAGGGTGAACTAATGTGTAAACTATTCTCTCTGAATCAAGCCACTGTAACTGGCAACAGTGCAAGCTCTCAACTTACATCTACTTGGCTCAAACTTGGATCACTTAGTGCATTAAAACAGCAGTTTGATGTAGTATCTTTGAAAGAATGGGCCATCCTAAAGATTTGTAATAAGAGTCCACCACTACAGTTCATGAGATATCATCCCATATATATTCCAAAATCAACTATAAGTGGTATAGCTCAAAAGCGGAAGAATTTAGGAACCACAGCAACTCAACCACCAAGTGACAGACCATGAAAATTTTCAAAGGCACACAACATGCAGAGCCCTCTTCTGGCATGTACATCAGCACAAAAATGTGCACCATCAGCTTCATGGCATGGTTTCCATGGCTGAGCAGCTACATGAAAGCCTTAGATCATAATGTAAAGCACAATAACACTGGACTCAGGAGCAGCAGAAACATTCTCTGAACTGACAAACCATGCTTCTCTATCTGGCATTTCGATGGACGAGTCTGGGTTTGTCGAAAGTTTGGAGAACATTACCTGCCAGGATTGCCAGCGGTGCCAGTGGTACAAGTTTAGTGGAGAGAGGGATAATGCTATGGGCTTGTTTTTCAGTAAAGGGACATTTGAATTCTTGAGCAAATCAATGCATTTTGGACAATGGTATGCTTCTAACATTGTGGAAGCAGCTTAGGGAAGCTTCTTTTCTATTCCAGCATTACTGTGCCACAGTGCACAAAGCAAGGTGTGTAAATGAAGAACTGGGTGAGTTTGGACTAGAAGAACTTGACTTTTCAGACAGAGCTCAGACCTCAACCCGATCTAACACCTCTGGGATGAATAGAATGGTGATTGGGAGCCAGGTCCACTCATCCAATATTAGTGTCTGACCTTACAAATGTTTTTTTGGATGAATGCCCAAAGATTCCCACAGCAAAATTTATCCCCATGTCTTTTTCACTTTTACCCAAACATGACAAAACATCAGGGTTAAAAGAGGGGTCAAAAATCGATCCATAAAAGGTTTTGTATGAGGCAGTGAAGTTGCAGACTCGCTTAAATCCATATTTGCGCTTCACCAGTATTTTACGGTGTGCCTAGTTCTGACAATTCTTGTCTACAGATCATGTATTTGGTTTGTTTTGATACGACATGTGAACGGATTACATCATTTTTGGGCATAATGAGGGGCGTATAATGTTTAAGTGAATTGTCTTTGGTGTCAATATCTTTGTTCTGTTAACGCACGGAGCACCCCTACATGAAGTTATTTTTTGTGAAGTCACGTTACTTGTCCTGGGTATTGGGGCAATCGTCATTGTTAGACCACGGTACCAATTTAGTTGTGTTTAATATGCATTTACAAACATAAGCTAAACTTTGATTTGACGGCACATAGAAAAAGTTAAGCAAATCTGTACAACTGAGAGAACTGAAAAACATGATGAAACAAAGGATAAAAGCACAGTCAGCGCGCTCAAGCAGCTCCAATTGATTACTCACATGTTTAATGACGCCCTTCTCCAACAAGCTCTGCTTCTTGGCAGTCATCACAAAGTAGTGCGTATCATCCTTATAATAGACGATGTTTTCCAGATCAATTCCTGATGGGGCCCAGAGAAAGGAAGGGTTATGGTAGAACAAAAAAAATATATTGACAAGCTGAACCGGTATTGAGAAAGAAAAGAGTGAATGTCATTATTTGTTCCCTACAGGCATAATGTTTCCCCATTAAATTAAGCAAAACAATCTGCCTCTCAATCCCTCTGTGTATCTCTGTGCTCGTTATTACAGTGAGACAGCAAGGCAGCAGCGGCAGAGATTACGCGATCGGCAAAACAAAAGCTAAGCCTTCTTGGACTCTGCCAACTCAGCACAAAGCCTTCAGTGCTGGGGACAGCAGCAGATTGGCAGAGAACTGGCAACCAGACACAAAACCCAGAGTTCAACTCCATACTTTATTCAGTTTGAGTTGCTTTTGAGTTATAACTGCTGTGTTGTATTATATGTATGCATATCAGTTCTTGATTCTCCAGTGGAGCAGTGACTAATATTTTATATGTATACATTTTTAATATAACGTACAGAAAATTGTTTATGTAATTCTTTAGATTTTGCGACACTGAACACCTACTTGCATTACTCTAATAGATAAATTACATTAACACTCATACACACACAAACTGCATGATGTCACTCGTATCAAAGTTTAAATTCCTTTATAATAAAGTAATAAATATATGCCATGAATCATTTTGATGATAGAATACCATTTTATGTGACCACTTTATTACAGACCCGAATTTACTACCATGTTTGGCCAGAACCGCATCAAGCTACTCAGATTCCACATGGCAAGGAACATCTATGCAGGAATATTAACCCATGCAAACAGGTTAGTTACTCGGAGCAAATTACATGGTGGTACTGACAGTCTGATCTACCTCATCCCAGAGAAAACCTACAGGATTAAGATCTGGGGACTGTGAAGGTCAGGGAAGCAAGAAAATCTCACAGTCATGTTCCTGAAACCAATCCGTGATTATGCGATCCTTATTGGTCTGTGCATGTGACAACAGCATTGTATTTGGCAAAACTCAAACACAGCAGACCCCCAAAACACACAATACCCACTGGGAAGAACGGTTGAGTATTGTTTGCATTTAAGATATTCTGCTTACCCTGGTTCTAATCAATTTCGGGTTTTAAGTTTCGATTGAGGGCTTTTCTACAGCAATGATTTTGCAATTGGACAAGCCTGGAGGGAAAGAGGATGCTGCCTTTTACAATTTCCTGAATTCCTGAAGAAAAACTCTTCCCATCTGTTAGACAGCTGCAAACAAGCAGGTGGGCAAATCCATGCATGACAACTCAAGAGTGGCTTAAAATAGAAAGATGAACGTCCTAGAGTGGAAAAGTCAAAGCCTTGACTTAATTTTAGCACAAATCTGTGGACAGTCTTGAAGAGATTGCCGCACACTACAACATGACCAAACTATTGTGCAAGGATTTATTGGCTTATATTGCTAGGTGTGCAAAGCTGGCAGATATCCAAACAAAACGATGGCACGTGAAGCATTACATAATGGAACCTTTTCTAACCCTGTTAGTCTAGTTTTTCACATTTTCATATATTTGAAAAACTGTTTTTTTTTAATATGCAACATGAGTAAATAAAGCAGGAGGATGTTTAAAGATCAATAACTAACTATTTAATACTAAAATATGGTTTTCTATAGGACCTGGATATAAAGTGAAGCAAAAATAATTTAATAATGTGTTTCAGTTATTAATATTGTGCAACAGCTTATACATAAACATTAGGACTACTCATATTTACATATGCTACAATATTAACTGTAGTACTGTAGGCAAACCATAAGAATGGGAACTGGCACTGATCCACACTCGCCATGATAGTTAATCATTATTTGAATTATTTCATTATTTGAAAATAAGGGTGCTGGACAGAGTCACTGTTCTCTGTAATCATCGAGCTAAAAATGCTTGCACTGCAAAAGCATCACATTACAAGTGTACCTGTGGCTTCCCTTAGATCCTGAAAGAACTTTTGGTTGAAGATGAAGGCCACCCCACTGATCTCCTCCACCTTGGCCTCAGCTGTAGTATTGCGGTTGATGAAGTTGGCTGTGATGGCAATGGCTAACTTCCCCCTGAATTCTTTCCTTCTGAATCCTGCAGAGAAAAAAAAACAAGAGGAAGTAGATAACTCATTTAGGCAGCAGACTTCAGACTATCCTTTTTCAACGAGTCTGCGATGTGCAGTGACAAAAGCAGCTGTGGAGCAATCATTAAAGGACAGAGCTAATGAATAAAGTTTGTTACTGCCTAAGAAATGTAAAATGTGACCCAGTCGGATACAAGTACCAAATAAATACTTTTTATTATACAATCGGTGTTATATTCTGAGGACCCCATTGTGAATTGATATACACTGCTCACAAAAATGAGGGGACATTTCATTTTCAAACATCATTTTTGTGAGCAGCCTTGGTTACCTTAAACATGCTTAGAACACATACCTACAGTAAATGAACCTACAACTGATCAACATAATAAACACAAGGCTTATTTCATGATAAAGTACTAAATATGTCATGGAATTGATTAAATAATGAATTGAAAGTGAAAACAAAATGATTAGTACTTCCTGGCTCAGTCAGCTGGCTGCTGAAACCACTTTTTTGGGAGGTCACACTAAAAACTGACTTTAGCCTGCAGATGCCATTTCGTACAGAAAAGGTTTCTTAAATTTAATGTAAATATTTATTGTATTTTGTGTTTGTAATAAAGATACTGAAACAATTATATATGGTCCTAAAACAACAAATCATATGGTGGCCTAAGACTTTTGCACACTACTGTCAATCCACTAACAAAGAGCAATTGAGGAGAAAAATCACTTAACACAGGGTTAGGATTTCAGTTCTGCAAAGCCTCCATTTCTCTAACACTCATTTTCAGCAAGACTGAACACGAGATGAATTGAGACAGAATTCTCTCCACTAAGAAAGTGTCTACTACTATAAACATGACTGTGCTCAATCTCAAGCGACAAAAGCAGCTAACGAAATCAGGAACGCTCAAAATCTGTTCAAAGCTTTTTTTCAGTCATCAGTAATGAGCGACGTATTTAGTTCATGTGCAGCAAAGCTGGAAAATTACAAAATAGCCCAAGCTGGGATCGTTAGCCAAACAGAAAAGCCTCAATAAGACATTCAAGCAAACAGTTCTTTTAATTGCTCTGCTTACCTGACAGTGTATTTCTCCTCCCGTCTGCCCCGATGATGACGTCAAACTCCAACTCACTGACAGGATGCGTTTTGGGGTGTACCTCAGCTCTCCAGCCTATTCCTGAAGTAAGAGCATCAGATTATACACTTACACTGAGCCACAAGCTCAGAGGTTTTTCATCTTAAGGCTAATATGCAATGGATAAATAACACAACAATGTTTTTATGACTAGGAAAATAAAGAGGCGGGACAACCCACTCTCGTTCTCTTGGTCCTCTGGTGGCTCGATGAGGCTTTTGAACTCCACATTGACGTGGATCTCAATACCGAGAAGAAGAGCCACTTTCAGGAGCATAAGCTGCAGCTGACGAATACCTGCAGGGAGGCAGGAAAGCATTAAAACTACTCAAGACTGTAGAAACACTTAGTTTGTTTACATGCACTTAATAATCTGAAACCTGCAGAAAATCTGATTTTGTAGTATGCATGTACTTCAGTAATCAGATCACGGGAAACCTTCGGGTTTACATGACTCGGGTATTAACTGGATTTCTACTTTGTGACCAGACAATAATCTCACAGAAATATGTGGCACAACGGTTAAAACTACCTAATACAATTCTTTCTCAAGTATATATGGCATGAGCAGTTCGGTGGCTCAGTGGGTAGCACTGCTGCCTCACAGCAAGGAGGTCATCCATTCTGTGTGGAGTCTCCTCCTCATTCTGCCGTTCCCATGTCTGTGTGGGTTTACTCCAGGTACTCCGGTTTCCTCCCACAGTCCAAAGACATGAGTTTTAGGGTATTCTATCACTCCAAATTGGCATTGATTCATGGGCATAATTGCCTGCCCACCAAGCAAGCGGGGTGGCTTTAAATATCTGCTAAAACACCACTGTCCGGTCTATGTCTACAAGGTTTCTGACTAAGTTTACCTGGTAATTGTGTTGGGATAGACTTGTGCACACGTGCAGACTTAACATGCCGACTGAAATCGGGTAACTGGAATACTTGCTACGAGTAATCCAGTTGATGGAGTAAAATACACCTATAACCAGATTATTTAATCTGATTTCTAGAGCAGAATGACCTCTTGAATAATCAAATAACTGCAGAATTCTGACTATGATCGGATTATTAAGTGGATGTTAATGCACTCACTGTTGCTACACAAAAGAATGAACAAAATATTTTTAATTGTCCACAATAAAACCCTTCATTTACTGTCAAAGGTTTATGAACAGTATTACTTAATAAGTTTTAAATCATAAAATGAGTCATTGTAAACCTCATCATCAAAGACTGAAAACTGAATGAATATAAAAGAAATAATCATTCAGGATGGACCTTTTAACCCATAACAAACAATCCTCAATAAATGTGCTGCACTTTTCGATGTACTCACTGATATGGTCTATAGAGCCTGCACAGAATTTTCCATAGAACTTCTTTGCTCCTAAGCCCCGCAGATCCTGGATGGTGAAAGGCCAGAGGTGGAGGACGTTGTTGCGAGAGAAAGCATCTCTCTTCTCTAACAGTACCACCTTGGCTCCTAGAAAGCCAAGCTCTATAGCCGTGCGCAACCCACATGGTCCTGCTCCGATGATCAGACACTGGAACAGTACACAGATTTTGCTTCAGTACATCTGTCTACAATACGGCTGGGTCATTTGCATTTTAGCCATCTAAACTCTGATTCTATTTTGTCAATTATTGTAATTGCACAATTACAAAGCTCACTTACTAGAATGCTATGAGACAAAAAAGCAACCGTTCTCAGTTTAATAAATATGCAAGAATAACACTAAAGTATTATGAAGTGTCTTGCCCTTCAATAAACTCAAACCTTAGCGTTAGCACATGCTCTGCCTTTCTTGTATTCCTTGTGGCTTGCCCGTTTGTCTAGTTTAGCCCAGAGTGCTTTTGCCTTCCAGTAGTTGAGCTTGGACTTGAGCTTGTGGTAGAACACTCTGTACTCGCTGGGCTTGAGCTCAAGGAAGTCGCACAGTTCCTGAAAAGCCTTAAGGGTGCCTTTACAGGTGGTGGCTTGAACGAAGCGATCAAACAGCACATGGGACTGATTGACGCCCTCTCCCGCTGTAGCAGCGCCTCCATCGCCCATGGCCCCTCACTCCACACAGGGGATTATGGGACTACCCTGAACTGTAGCAGTCAGAGCTTGCAGTTCAACTCCCCACTTCAGACATCTTCATCCTGAGGGAAAAGGAAAAAAAAAAAACAGTAGGCTCTTCAATGAAGAAGAGCGATTCTCGACATATGTATAAAACTGTGTTGGCCTAGCAGTTAAGGTACTGGACTCTGGACCTGAATGGACCTGATGGTCCAGGGTTCAAATCCCACCTCTGCCAAGCTGCCACAGGTCCTTAAGCAAGGTCGTTAATCCGCCACTGCTTGAATTGTAAGACTGTACGAGTTCTAAGACCCTCTGGATAAGGGTGTCTGCTAAATTCCATAAATGTAAATATAAATTTCCTAAATTTGCGGAGGAAACCATGGAATATCCAATTAAGCCCATATGTTTTATGTAAAGTGTATGTGTGTGTGTGTGCGCGCGTGTGATCTATGACCATAAAAGTAGACACATTATCCAGTACAGAAACAAGCATTGTCATACAAAGCCTGGTTTATGCCAAATTCTGACGGCTGCTTCAATCCAAAGAAGTCACTTTGGAAAGTTGGGCCATTTCCAACTACCCACTAGACGGTGAGTCAAAAGGCACAGGACACAGGGTGGACACAACTTGCCCTTGATCCAATATGGCAGCTTTCATAATGGCGGGCAAGTTCCAAACACAGCCTAAAATACAGGTCCTCTCACTAATTACTTGCTGGGATATGTCATTTTCCCTTTTGTTTCTGACATAAGAGATGACTTTTGACTTACCCTGTACTACAAGCCATTCTCTCAAACAATAAGCGACTGTTATCCAGGTACTAGTTTGAACACTTTCCACCAGTTTGCAAAGCCCAGGATCTCACACGTCATCAATCCAAATTCACACCTCGTACAATCAATAGAACAAACATCAACATTCCTAACATAGCTCTAATTCATACCAACCTGCCACTAAACCTGCACTGAAACTCAAACCTTGTGCAAAGTCTCCCATCAATAGACGGCTAGAAAGGCATCAGGTTCAGATGGTGTCTCACTTTCCTTTCTGAAAGATTTTGCGTATCATATTTGCAATAAGTCTGACAAGCAAGCAATCAATACTTTCACACAGTTTCTGGAGCTGTTGGAGAAAGAGCCTCTGCAGAGACAGGAAATTATTGTAGTTCTTAGAACAAAGTGTATGTGGATTTTTTAGCTCGTAATTCTTGGTAGGTAATTTAAGTGCATAGGAACCCTGAGGGGCACAAGAATGTGGTGATTGGTCCAGAGATAAGTGCCTTTGTTGAGAACAAGTGCTAGTTTTAAATATACTTATACACCAGTAGAAATGTAAACAACAGATCTTTGCAATAAAAACAGTAGGCAAAAATCACAGACAAAAAAAACAGGCTGAAGTTTAGGCTTTATCGTATGAGACAGAAGAGGTGTCAAGTCATCTAAGCAAAATTCACTCAGGTTAAATCACTTCAGTGGCACACAGTGCTCCTACTGGCGGTGCGAATGCAAACCAAAAAAAAGGGCCTGGTACAAATGTGGTTCTCTTGTTTCCCCCAAATAAACCCCTAGAACTGCTTGGTGAGTGTCTGATACTGGCTTGTAAACTTTCCACAAGGTAATCAAGTGAGGTAGGTTTCAATTTATTAAACCACAGCCAAAGTGACACAGGTCTGAGTCCCAGTGTTGCTTTTTGGTCAGGTCAGGTTTCATACGCATATGACTTGCCATATCTGCAAGAGGGGAGGCCAGTCCCACAAGCAGCTTTTGACCTATGCAAGTATCCTCTCAGATTTCAGTCGAGCGCTGCCATATGAAACTTGTCATTTGACAACCAATTATCTGAGTACACACAATCAGCAAGTTTAGCTGAGCAAGTACTTCTGAACAAACCCAACAACTTCCAAAGAGCCTCATGAGGATTATTGCTGACTTCACCTCCACTGACCCATCTGTCAAAATCACAGAGTTCACAGATGACACCATCATTAGTGGTCTTCTCCAAGTTAATGAGGAGTCATTATCTTGGATGCTTGTCATGTTCTTGAAAAGGTGGCTCCCGGGGTTCAACTTTAACTTCTTATCCCAACTATCCCAATCGGGTAATCGACCGGAAACTTCACTTGTCCCAAACCAAATTTCTACTGTCCCAAACCTATATTTGTGTTTTAAAATGTAAGTATAAAGCCATACTGGTAAAGTACTGGCTATCAAATTCCAGTCCATTTGTACACTGGAGGTCTGTCTCATTTGATTAGCTGACAAAAAGTCTTTAACAGTGTGATGCTGTTCTCAGTAACTTGAGCAAATTGAAATTAACTTAACTGTTCATGCGTTGTACTGCGCACAAGTGATGTGAGAGAGGTTTGTCGTGAAGGCTCTCTACTCCAAAAGTTATAGCCACAATATAATTACATTTGCCTGCTTTGTTAGGATATTCCCTGCAAACATTGCACAGAGGGGTCAAAATCGACACAGGAAAATTGAGTTCCCCAATAGGAACTGGGTTTGCTTTTCTTTAAATTTGTGCTACACTGACATTTCCTGCATGCTTTGCTTTGGTGTCAATTGTCAACCGATAAAATCATTGGTTTGTTTTGACTGGACATGAATGGACAAGTCCGTTTTATGCATTACAAGGGGTTATAAATTCAAGTCAATTAACTTTGACCCCAGTTGTGCTGTTCTGTTACCACATTGTGCACGTTGTGCTGCTTTCCCAGTGTTGCGTTTTAATCGGTCTTGTTGAACCCTGGCCCTTTGGTGCAGTCACATCTCCAAGCTGAATATGCTAAAAACTTTGTAAATCACAGGAAGAACCCTCCGCCTTTGCCAGTCTAACAATTTAGCCATTTAAGTTCTGGGTTTTACAATTGATCCTAAATTCAAAGTACAACACCAGGCCCAAGCAGAGGACATAGTTACTGCTCAACCTAAGGAAATGTAATCTGCCACAGGAGTCTCTAATCACCACCTCCATTATAGTCTGGTGCAGTTCTGCTAATAAGCATGACCTTCACAAACTGCAGTGCATCATTAGGCTATCAAAAACTAAATACTTGGGCCATTTTGGCCAGTCTTCTTGAACTGTACACCTCCAGAAAGAAAAGAACTATTTCAAGATCACACAGGGCTTATGATTTATTCCAGCCTCTCTCCTCAGACAGGTGATGATGAAGGGCAGAAAGCAGAGGTTTAAAAAAGCTTCTGTCTGCAGGTCAGTAAAAAAACACTACACTACCTGCTGCAGTAAATAGTGGCACCTGACACTAGGGTTGTGCAATATGTACAAAATTGTTGTTTTAACCATGGGCGAGTGACATCTTTTAAGTCATCAACTTTGCAAAAAGACAGCCAAGAGCATATTTACTGTGTCATGTAGCCAGGTGGTGGGGTCATATTTGAGAGGATTGAAAGCTTTGTTTTCAACATTACAACTTGTTTTTACACGTAGCCTATATTAGCATGCTGCATGCAGTATGCAGGCAGGATAAACTACTGCGCTTGCGTACTGCATACAACATGCTAATATAGGCTACATGTTTACCACACAACAAACAAGATAGCGTTCTACATAAACCTGTTGTTAATTCCAATTCCTATTAAAAAACAGCAAGTTGTAACATTGAAAACAAAGCTTTAAATTCTCCCAAATATGGCCCCACTATCAAAAGGATTATTTTTTAGTCACTTAGTGACGGCCTCCAATAGTCTGTCACTAATATTACAAGGACAGTACAATGAAATACATGTACAAAGACATTTTGGAAGGATGCAACAATTTGTCTAATTATTGTTATCAATTTAAACCATGAAAATACTGAGATTATCCTAGTTTGTCAGTTCCACCATGCCCGGGTCCCTCCAAAGTGCAGTAACTCCCTCCATCATTTAGTTAATAGAAAACAATGTGCCTCCGATAACTTACCTCTGAAGAGTCATTTACTTAAATCTATTTGTTATTTACTTTGAATTTTAAAACTAATAAAATGTATTATTGATTGAAATTGTATTATTTACTTAACTTTACTATTACTACAACTTATTTATTTAATTAACATCTAGGCCACCCAACGAGGATGAGTCCCTTTTAACGTCTTGGTCCTACCAAGGTTTCTTACTTCTATATTCAGGGAGTTTTTCCAGTTCTTTCCACTGTCACTCTAGGCTTGCTCAATTTCGGGATTGGCCTTTTAAGAGAATATATTATTGTAAATCTGATTTGAGACAATGTACCATTGTAAAAAGCGCTATATAAATAAATTAGAATTTGAAAAGGGCACATTCTTTTCCGACACCCACACAAATTTCGCTACTTAATATCTGCTTCAATTAATTTAAAACTTTTATTCTCGCAGGGCACTTTTTCACAACATGATACAACAAACATTGTGTCCCTTATACAAAAGTACTGGTTGAATTCCTGAACACAACACAAAATGTGAAGCAACTATGGTCACTAATGTAAACAATTCTCATTTATATTTCTTATTATGTGCATCAACAAAAACGCCTACACTTGTATTACTTACAGTTGCACCCTCAACATGGCAAAATATCCAACTCACCATGAAATCATGAATCACACAGTAGAGAGCAAAAAAGAGGAATTATTGATAAAACATTTGGCACCTTTTTCCTCAATATCACATATCTAGATTGTATTTGCACAAAAAAAAAGAAAGAGTCAACAATCTTACAAAAGACGCAGCACATGCAATAATCAATAAGCTATAATAGTGGTGCTCATAGAAATCATCACGAATAATATTGATTATAATGGCTTTATATTGCCTCCATATATTCATGAAAACACCTGTCAAAAAGACAAAATAAATGTCATTTTAATTTTTACATTTACTTTGCTGAAGCATAAGCTAAGAAGCTAAAAGCAAGCTTATTTCCCTCAATGCAGGAAGACTTTTACATATGGTAATGATGCTATCAATCTGGTTTTTTTCAGCTTTGTTTAAGTACGCAATGTATTTTACAGAATCAGCCCACACAGTTACTGTCAGAAAATACAGTCTCACATAAGGTTATTCCATAAAGGGGAGAGGGAAATACCTAAAAAAATCATTTACACAGATATGGACCATTGCAGTCAGCGAGTGATCTTAATAAATCAGTCCAGTTTGAGGCCACTGAGCTACAACAGGAAATGGAGAGTAGCAGAATCCAAAATATTTCCATGGTAAAAAAGTATTTTATTTCCCTCTTCACTGATCAAATTAAGACTGTGGATAAGTCAAACTGATGAAGGACAATAGAGTCACCAAGGTAACGCCATTTATTCAGGAACCCTGGGGTATCAGGGCAAATAATTAAATTAATTGGTGTATTGCCCATAGATCATATCAGTAAGCAGAATGAGAACTGCAATAAGCTTCTGTTGGGTGTGAAAGTTGATAGCATATTAAAATCCAACTTAACCTGTAGGAACCACCGGATTTCAGTGACGTCACAGACTAATACTATGGAGTATGGGATAACCCAACAGGCTGTCCTACCCATTATCTGCACATTGAGCTGGGCTTTGCAACCATAACTGAATAATTCATAGCTAAACAAAGCAGAAGGTTAAGTTGCTCACTGAGAGGAGGGAACTAGGGTGTGTAATTAGAGGCAAGAACCTGCATGGGCATTTTGGGCTTTAGGCTATTTGAGCTATCATGAAGTAATGTCTACTATGAGAAATAAAAGCACATTAAGGCCAGTGACCGGAATCAGCCGCTTAGTCTCATGTAACCAATTCTGTTCCAGTCACACTCTTGTGCAGAGCCGTACGTCGACAGCGGTACAAACACAGCCAGACATGATCAACACAGAGCTTTTACTAACATTACTTTAAAATGAAGTTCACATGTGTAGCCTACAGAGATTTAAACATGGCTCAGCCACTCGCCGGTTTATGAGATGGCTGCTGACACTTACAGCACATGATGAATGATTAAATAATTTTAGTGTGTTGAGTGCCAATTGTCAACTAAACAGTCCCCCTCTCTCTCTCTCTCTCTCTGTATAGCACAATACTAAAAAGGGAGTAGGGATATAAATGAGAGAG
>JAUZST010010969.1:0-12145 GCA_034779995.1 Parotocinclus haroldoi | reverse complement strand
ACAGAGAGAGACACAGAGAGAGAGAGAGAGAGAGAGAGAGAGAGAGAGAGAGAGAGAGAGAGAGAGAGAGAGAGAGAAAACAGTACTGAAATGTAACTATACACTGATTACAAAAATTAGGCTACATTTCAACACAAATTAGAAGCAACAAAAGAGAAGAATTTGATCTATACAATAGCACTTGGAACATCCTAAAGCATGATTATCAGACTGTGAAATCACTTGGGCCAGTCTTCTTTGTACAGTCCAGTCTCCATCTGCCATAGCAGCAAGAGATGACTGCTACTTGACCTCATTGGCAAGAAGGAGCAGGTGCAGCAACGCAACAGCAGGATAGTTTCTTGCTGCCACTGGATGACGAATATGGACCCAAAACATACAAAATTGGCTTCCTTGTGTTGACTGCATGCCCAGTGACCAATGGTATGCATTTCGTTATCTTTTGAACACTGTAGAGCCTGTAAAAGGTGAGCTGAGCTCCAGTTCACCAGAAAAGGATTGCATCTCTTATGTATTATAGAACAATTTGACTTTTCATTTGCTTTTCTGATACTCTTGTTTAATGTAATTCTTCTTTTTTTGAATCGCTTCATATTCATTTTGAAATATCCCCTACTTTTTCTGAACAGTATATTTAGACTTCTGAAAGTCTCATTACACTCATTATCTATCTTGATACTCATTACAACACCCTGAAAGCCCTGGGCTGCGTCCCAAACCTCGTGTGTAGTAGAGTAAGCTAAGAGCACTCACGTCACTGGCCAGCTTCTCGTAATCCTCCATCAGATGCTCGTTCTCCTGATTGACAGCCAGAACCTTGCAGATACGATTGGCTGCTGTCTCGGCCTATCACAAAGCAGAAAACTGATGAGACTAAAATGTCATGAACATGTGGAGTTTCTTCATGTGACACACACGTGCAGCCTCTGTAACCTGTAACAGTGACGACGGCTAACACACCTGAGCTACAGGGAATGCTGTGTACACTGGCTAGCCTGCTGCTTACTATAAACACTTAGTGTGTGTCTGTAAAGGTGACATTCTGGTGTGTATTAGTAACACAACAAGAGCATTATGCTAACTAACGCTCACAAATCTCACACTAATGTAATGTTCCAGGCTGAGCGATGCTGCATGCTAACACCATTAGCATTAGTAAATGGGTGCGATGCTCTAACTCAGTCACTGCGTGGAAAAGATTTAAGATCGCATGCTGTTTACAGCAAACACAAGGCATTCTGGGAGTGTACCGCCACGGCTCGATCTCTTCAGGAGTTCAAGCTAAACACTGCAATAAAGAGAACGTACATACACACCGGCTTTAGAATAACAAAGACACAAGAGCTAACACCATTTATATTTACACTAAAATCAATTGTTCCACTGCCCACAGATCTGAGAAAGAACACAAATCAGCTGAGGGAAATCGACCTGCTGCTTACACCGTGCTCATTTTACCAGTACGCCATACTGGGGAATACTGGAGATCATCTAATAATATACTTTTTTGTGTATCAATACAACCTAGGGAGGGAACGACGCAGGGTGACAGGACGGTTTGCCAATGCATCGCAATCTAATGCAGTAATCTAGTTTTTAAACACCAGAGGGCGCAGCCACGCTCAGACATACAGCGAGATGTCGGAGATCCTTAATTGTTGGAACAGGACTTTTGTTTATTTATTTGGCTCATTTAACGTCTCAGGGAGGATATTTCAGGGGGGAAAGATTGTTTTTGTTTGTTTTACAGGGAAAGTACACAATTTTGAATTGTCATTCTTCAAAAATAAAAAAAGCAATATTTGAGATAGCGACGCTATAACAGAGCATTTTGTTGACGATTCGCAACCCAAAATTTTGTCATTTCTTTTAATGGCAGGGGACTAAAGATTGTTCTTTCTTATAATAAAATGCACATTAATTTGCATTGCTTACACTTCGGAAATTTAAAAAAGTGTAAACGAGCCATTTCACCAAATGGGTGCCATTATCGTCTCCAGGACATTACATATAGAGACAATTGAAAAATATAATATGTAAGCTGTCCCTGGTCTGTAACATTTCCTTATTATGTAACTCCATCTATACCTTAAATATTGTAATACTAAGAAATCCATATTGTCCCCCTAACATAATACCACATCTGAAAATGATGACCCATATCAAGTCACATGATCAATAGGAAGCTGCATCACACTTCTGAAGACCACAGGAAGACCAAAACTAAGTTCTCTCTTATTTCTTTCCTGTATATTTGAATATATTGTAACTATGACTGAGAAAGTCAATCCCAAGTTATCCTGTTATCTAGATTATTTTAAATGTTGAAAATATACAATGCTGAAAATATTTACATAGAAAATTTCAACAAGCAAATGGCACCCATTCGGCAGAATGACTAGAGATCAATCGTGAACTGTTCGATTGAGACATTTGGCTGAACCACTCTTACACACAAACGACAGATACTGTGTGTTGCATGGGTGAGAGATTTCCTGGATTTTTCACCATATCAGACACAAATCATGTTGCTGCAACTTGTGGGGGTAACATTTAAAACCATTTCAATCCAGGCACAGTTTGTTTTCATCTTCTAGACCTTCGTCATCGGTATCAATAATCAAATAATTACAGCATTCCACAGAAAGTTTATTTCTTAAGAGAAAGCACATCTAAGGCAGCAGCTTCTGGAAAACCTCTCCTAGAGTAGCATGGAGTCTAATCACATGCTGCACCTCAGAAAGCTGGAAATCTCTCCAACGTATTATCCATGTTTATACCAATGTCAGTTATCTGTCGAGGTTGGCATTAGACAGGTTCTACTTCTATATGGTATGTAAACGATGAAATGAACAGAGTGAAAGACTAAACGATTACGTAACAAACATCATGTACAAACTCGGTGACAGAAATCTGAAAACAGACTTCCATTCAGCACAGTAGTAGTAGTTGTTGTTCTTTAAATTCATGTTAAAGAAAATGAGAGTGTAATCAGTGTCCCATCATTACATCAATCTCTTGTGATACACAAATATCTCACATTATTAATTTGAATGCATAGAACACTGGTCCACGTTATTGCAGAAATAACGTTATTACAGGAGCAGGCTTGATGTAATGTGGGACTGTTGGTATTATAATGATGTAATGGGTTTCCCACTGCTATAACATTACATAAAGGATCTAAAAATGGTCAAAAACCTTGCTTTTACCTGGAATTAAGAATATATTTGAACTGTAAATAACTTAATGGCAAGCTGGTTCAGAGACTGGAGACTGAAACCTAAATCTGACATCTAAAAAGCTAATCTTGAGGAACCATGGCATGAACTCGAGCCACTACAGGCAAAGAGAATAAAGAGCACAGGACGAGATAAAAGGAATAGGGGGATGACAGGAATTCAAATTTCTCGAATGCAATCCGAGATGCTGGTAACAGAAGTGATATGAACTTAAATTTATGTTTTTTAAGTGTAATAAATAGACAACAGAAAATACATTTTTGGTTTTGGTTCAAATTTTCAATTTCAGCCAATAGTTTTAACTATGATGCATCACTCATTTATCCAAATGAAAATGTGCATGACAAAAGCCTTGATAAATCTAAATGTCTAACTAAAAAAGGTTAAAAGAAAAATCTCTGAATTTCCTTAAACTATCCAAAACTGGTTCCAGCACAGAGTCTTTAGTGCATCCCACAGATTTGTACATAGCATCCCACCGTGAATAATACCCCAGAATAATATACTAATGTAAACTAATTTATGGGAAGCCCAAGACATCAACAGAAATACGTTAGTCAGTAAGAAAGTGTGTTTGAGCGTAGCAGAATGTGTGCGTTTGTAGCTGCAGTGAAAGCTCAGCGACCGGACCTGAAAGCTTAACCATGAAAAGTTAAAGCTCAGGGGTCATACGGGAAGTAATCCTCACCTTCTGAGCACCAGAGAAGGCATGATAGAAGCAGGAGACATACGTCATTATGGCTTTCTCATCCGGCCTGAGAGTGCCAACGATATCTACATACGCCGCAGCACAGAGAGAAGAAGAGAGAGAGACAGAGAAACAGAGAAGAGAAGAGGTGAAGCACAGTATCCCATAGCCTGCATGTGTTAAGAGGTCAGGTGATGCACACTGAGGGATTTCACTGGCTCCTGTGGCTGTGATAGCCCTGCCTCTCCCACTGTCAGATAAACAGGGAAGCCCTGTACAATCACCATGGCAACCAAGAAGAGAAAGCAGGAGTCCACATGAGGAAAGTCATGCTGAGTGAGCTGAGGGGTCAGAGGCGGCCAGGCAGGGGGGTACAGGAGGGGGTAAGAGATGGGTACCTTCTGAGCTCCAGAAAAGGCATGGTAGAAACTGGACACATAGGTCATTATAGCTTTCTCATCAGGACGGGCTGTGTTCACAATGTCTGCAGGAAAACACATGTTACACACAAACACGCACAAACTACACAACAGACAGGCAAACGCACGACACAGAGTACAAACACGCACACAACTCTATTGGAGTACTGATCTGTACTCTGTACTCATTTATGTAATTTTCCAATCAGCCAATCAAGTGTCAGTAGTCCACTGCCTGCAGATTCGAGCCAGCAACGTCAGGCAATGTTTACATTAATTATTCGAATGGACAGTATACTATAGTGTTCCTAAAGTTTACCACATTAACGCCAGTCTGTATGAGAGTGTAAAAATAAAGTCGCCTCTTCTTAAAAAACAGTTGTGTATTCTCTTCTGGAGGTGAGATGAGACCAAGATCGAACATTTGCACTAAACTCCAAGCTTGTTTACATTTACAGTATTTAGCAGACGCCCTTATCCAGAGCCACTTACAAAAGTGCTTTAAGACATCAGTAACATAATTCATTCCTAATAATCAGGAAACAATAATACACTTCTGAAACTGAAAAGGTTGTGTGTGTTTTTTATTTTGTTTTAGTTTTTTTGTTCAGTTGCTGTTTATTATTTAACATGGCAACCGCGTCAATATCTACTTGCAACAGGAGCTAATCATATACTTTTATAATGGGTCAACTTGGAGCAAACAATTCACATCTTTGGAATGTAGGATTAAACCAGAGTACAAAGAGTAAACCCATGGAGACGCAGGGAGACCATGCAAACTCCACACAGGCAACGCTGTACCGCAGGAGAGCACAGTGGCTTGGTGGGTAGCACCGCTGCCTCACAGCAAGAAGGTCCCAGGTTCAATCCCAGGGTGGAGTCTGCATGTCCCTGCTGTTTCTGCATGGGTTTTCTCCAGGTACTCCGGTTTCTTCCCACAGTCCAAAGACATGCGTGTTAGGTTAACTGGTCTCTCAATGTGGCCCTTGGTGTGCGTGAGCCCTGTGATGGATTAGTACCCCATCTAGGGTTGTTCCTGCAGAGTTTCCAGGTGGGCACCGGCCGGCCCATGATATAATATAATAATAAACATAATAAACCTATGTTCCATGGCTAGTTATTTGTTTGGGTTTTATGGGTACTATATTAGTGAATTATCAGCCCTGACTGGACTGGATTGTGTGTGCCGTCTTTAGAGGCTCGCATCACCAAGGTGATTTATTTTGGGTAATACCCAAGTAAACTTGCAAGGCTGAACAAACACTCTGCAGCCTAGGTGCATTGTTTGTAAAACATATCAAAACAATGATGTAATGCGACCAAGTATTAAATCAGCGTGTTGATGAATTTTTCAGCCCTGTTCTCTTACTTTTTATTATGAAATAAAACTTTACAGCTATTTCCTTTGTTCTTGCTGCGTAATTGTTTGTAAATGGGTTGCATTAAAAAGATGTAAATGGGTTTTTTGGTAATTGCTGCAGGACAAAAAAAAAATGTGACTTTTTCAATGGGGTTAGATGATTTTAGAGAGACACTGGAAATGTTTACACATACTGTAAGTGTACTGACACATTCATGCAGACAGACACAGACAGACACACGAGCAAACAGGCAGGCAGGCAGGCAGGCACACAGACAGCACTCAGTGAGTTCTTACCCTCTGCATCAAGCATCTTAGGAATGTCCAGGTATTTCTCAGCCACTTCAAAGGCATTGTTCAGATTGGTCACAGGATCATCCTACACATGCACGCATGCACACACAAATAAGAAACACATGTTGACTACTGGTGGCATAATGTGAGGTTATTACAAAGTATCTACATGTACTAAATGTGTGTATGTAGGACTGTGTGTGCGTGTGAGTTTAAGACCTTGCGCAGTTTGTCGTAGTTGATCAGTTCAGGTCTGTGTCTGTGTATCAGGGCATTAAAGGCCAATCCATCTTTCCAACTGCACAACAGCAGGGAAAACAAAGAGATCAAAACCTTTAGGACTAAATACAAGCGGCAAGCAGCAGTGGGCGCTGTTTCAATAACAATCATCTTCACTAGTTCTTTTATAAGACACTGACATGGAAACAGGGAGGGGGAAACGGGGAGGGGGAGAGAGACTGAGAGGAGAAGGTACATGAGCAGGACGATGGAACTCTCTCAGGTAAGGGGTGGGGTTGGCACAGGAGTAGGAAACACAGAAGGGTAATGGGAAGCAAGAGGAGGGAACAGGGCAGGGGGGGGAAATCAGTGTACCTGATGTGGAAGTTCTGCACGTTGACGTTTTTGTATGGAGCAGTTTTCCTCTGGCACCAGAGCAGCAATCCTTCTTTGGCTGATGTTTCTGTGATAGGGAGACAGAAAGAGAAATGTTAGTACATTCACAACTAATTAAAAAACTTTAGGTAACAAAATAGCTACACTACACACACGCCTAAGAGCACCAAAATATGCTAAAATTTAAAATACAGTGGAACCTCAGAATTAGTCTCTTTGTTCGAATAATTTGCCCTCGGACAATCCGTTCATTTTTTTGACAGAAAGTTCAAACAAAAATTCCAAGAACAATGATTTTGCCCAATTGCAGGTTAACGCAAGCGTTTTAAGCAAAAAAAAACCAAAAAAAAAAAAATAAAACACACACACACACACACACACACACACACAAAAATATAAGGATATAAATATATATATAGAATTTTATTTTTTTAAATACCCCTTATCTTTTAATGTTTGTAAGCAGTATACATCTATATACTGTTTTCTATGCAGGTGCACCAACGTGTTTCCATTTACCAATTCCCTACAGGTATTCATGAGCATGTGGCTCATCTGTGCTGTATCGTAGCTACAAGAACTTTATTAGTAATTAATGACGAGGGAGAGAGATGTGAGAGAAAAAGTGGTGTGAGAGAGAGACAGTGCGTATTTCTTACCCTCCACTGAGATGTCCTGGATAGCAAAGCGAAGAATGATGGTCCAGATCATACCGAGGGTCATCTTCACGTTTCCATCAACGATTTCTGCACGCGTACACAGAGAGAGACACAGAGACAGACAGAGACACACAGAGAAAGAGAGAGACACATTAGTGTCTTAAAATCTTTGTTTCTCTTTTGGTCATTTGGTCCCCACAATGATATCTATACATTCCCCTTTGTTACACACACAATGAATTTGGCAGGGATTCCAGAAAAACTGTGTGTATGCTTGACTGTGTGAATGAGTGTGTAGGACAAAATAAGTCAACAATCTGATCCAGCCAATGAGACAGAAGCAGAGAGGGGGGAGGGGTTTATAGCCTTGTTCCGTTGATGGTCGTTCTTCACTCACACAAAAAATTACAAACACCAAACGTGCACACAGCCCATAAAACCTAACAAGTCCTCTGTGTCTGTGTGCGTGCGTGTGTGCGTGCACGTGTATCCTTTTCAAGGACGTGCACAAATATTAAGCAGGCGGGTTTAAGGTTATGGCTGAGCGGTGTGTGTATAAATACGTGTAACTACGTACCCTCAGCTCCGATGGACACCAGTTTCACTCCCTTGCTGGCAATGAAGTCGAGTGCTTTGTTGACATTGTTGATCTTGTGCACTCTCATTTTTCCTCTCTCAGGTTTAGGTAACCGCTCACCTGCACACGCACAAAGAGAGAGAGATCTCATTATTAAAACTTGGTTCTTGTTTGTATGTAAAATGTATTTTCAGTGCTTTAGCAATAATGTACCCACTGTAACAGACATGCCAATAAAGCTCACTGAATTGAATTGAACATAGAGAGTGTGTGAGTAAGAGATTTATTTAACAAAGCATCTCACAATGTGCTGGCGCGCGCACACACATACACGCACACACGCACACACCTGACAGTGATTATGTGAACTAAAGCTACACCTTGGGGTGGGCAATATCATGATTTTCTATCATAAATTGTGTTGTTGTGATAGCTTTTCTGAGCTCATTGAGAATACTAAAGCACACAAAAAAATGACAAGTTTTTATGAACACTGTAATACGTGCTGAGGAAAAGCAGCACATTTTGAATATAGATAACTTTACTACATCGGGGACAATATTTTAAAAAAAGGTTTTAAAAATGTGTAAGTACTGATGCATTTTGTCTGCAATGTCATATTTTGTGATTAATATTGTATTAAAGTATTGAATTACTGAAATAAAATACTTTTATTATAATAGCCCACCCTGACCTACAACCAACCTAGTTCATCTGACTATTCAAATGGGGACTTCCCATAGACATAATAGATTGCTCTAGTGAATTCATACTACGCTTCAGGGACAATAGGTCCCCACGACATGCTGTAATACACACAGAAGGTTCTATTAGGTGTGTGAAGCAGTCAGTCTAGGTGTACTGTTACCACAGGGTTCTCGATACCAATACTGAAGCAATACCACAGAAAAACCTAAAACAGTAGGCAACTGTTACGGAATAATGGATAGATCATAGAACTGAATTCTTCGTTTTTTTATGTAACAATAAATTCAACAAAAAGAAACTTAAGGTACATTCATAACACTACAAACTTTATTACTAAAAAAAAAGATCATTATAGCACTATAAAGTAAACAGGGAGTGTGATTTGGGACAGTAAATAGTCTGTGGGGTTTGAGACACGTCCAGTGTGTACTTATGGTGTTTAAAACAGGGCATGATGGGATAGATAAGTAAGTGAGTGGGTCTCTAACCTGAGATGACCTCGAGCAGCAGCATGAGCTTCAGTCCGTCTCTGAAGTCCTCCTCGATGTTCTCGATCTGGGTGCCAGCTTTACGCAGGTGAGAGTTACACCACGCCGTGAAAGTCTGTAACACAGAAAGATGTATCAGTACAGTGCAAAAGCACCAGGTAGTGGACTGTTCCAGGGAACGTAAATTGAGAGTCCCAGCAATCGATCGACATTCAGTCCATTCTGGACATGTCCTAAATCACACTCCCTATTTACTGTATAATGCACTATATCGTCAGTCAATATCGGGGACATTGTCACTTTACTGCTGTTGTCAACAGTAAGGACCTTTAGACATGCACGTAAACATTTATTCCCTTACATTTTCACGAATTAGTACAACATTGATATGCTTCGTGTTTATTTAATGTTTAATACTGAATTAATTGGGTCTGAGGAAAAATAACCTTTGGTCCTGTGCATGTCCTGTACGTACTGCAGTTTTGACAATAAAGCTGACTGACTGACACACTGAGGACTGTTCCAAACTGTACACTTTCTTCACTGCATAGTACACAAAAGCTAAAATAGTGCATTACATGCATAATGGAAGAATTGACACCGGCAAAATATTACAGCGTGGCAGGAAAAACACACACAAAGACCTTATTGAACTTTGTGAATGAGTCCCTTCAACCCTATGCGAGACGGGCACCTACCAGACTCTCTCTCTACCACACAGACACACACACGCGCACACACAAAATCTGGCCCTCATTTCGGAGGACTTGGGGATCATGTTGACTCACCCTGGCTGTAGGTTTTTAAACAATCATTTACAGAAATCACCACAATATTCCACTTTATGCTGCAGCTGTGGACAATTTTCCCTTAGTGCCCCTGAGTAGGCCGCTCGGGTACAGTGTGAATGCGTGCTCCCTTTTTAAAAGATGCACCATCAGGTTTGAACAGAACAAATCAAAAGTCTAGAAGAACCAAATGTTCAGAGATAATAGAAATAAATCCAGACTAATAGTATATCTCATCAAGATCATGTAGCTATTATAGGATGGCAGGGGGAAACGTGGCATGACTCATTTACAGACGTTTTCATTCACATTCATAAATAAATTGGTTGGATTTTAAGTTGCCTGTGGACTAGAAGAACAAAGGTTCAAATCCCACCTCTGTCCAGATGCCACTGTTGGGCCCTTAAGCGTGCCTGTATCAGCTGTGGAGTGCTGGACAAGTGTGACTGCTAAATGACCAAAAATGGCTACAATATGAATTCCGTACAACGTCTATAGTTCACCTGAAAATAGTTTTATTACGTTTAAAAATTCAAAACATCCTAATAATTCCAAACAGTTCAGAAATGTCGTTCAGGTTTCAGTCCCAGTGCTTACTAAAAACAGCTGGCACACCCCACACTGGCACGCAGACTCTTACACTCACACCTTAATGCGTTCTCTAGCACAAACGCTACTAACCAACAGTGCACATTCCGTGCACGTGCACATCATAACACAGTAAAGCTTCACTGGTTATCAAGACACCAACCTGCAAGCACATCCCAACATCATAATGCTGTATCATAATGACTGTAATGACCACAAATTACATTTTATTACACTGACACACGGCGTAGATTTGGAACATTTCGACCTAGCTTCGACCTTAGTGAAGCACCATCCTAAAATACGCACCTCCATATTCCAACTACAGACCAAATGTTTAACCCTTATAGGTGTTTGATTTGTCTAAATATGGAATCTTTAAATCTAAAAAGTCCAATGTGTATCCTTACAATGGAGCTATATCAAATTCTAGTTCCAACTGAGCAACCTGGGGGCAATAGTGGAAAGGATAAACTCCCTAATGTTTGGGCCTTGGGCGGCCTACATGTTAAATATAAGGTGCAAGTTACAATATTAACTAAACTGAAAATAGGAGTTACAATAGAGAACGCAAGACATTTTTTTTAAAACAAAAATTCACGTTAGTTATAGATAAAAGTTCAGCTTTTTTATGTGCACTTGCATTGTTTTTTTGGTTTGTTTTTTCCCCATTTTGGCTCATTTTCTTTTTATATTTTATTTCTCACTAATCATTTAGCTAATATTCATACATAAGTTGGGTGTTTTTACTTTTGACATCCCATCAGAGTGGGCATGAACACACACCCTTAGCAAATAGTAATAATCATTCATTATGAGTAATAAATGTCTACTCTGTTTGAGTAAAAGTAATTTCACATACATTTTCAGTGAGTGTGTTAATTTAATTGCATTCAACATGTACAAAATGACAAACTCACTGTGATGTTTGGGCCATGGAAACAGAAAATTATTATAATTTTCGGCATCAAGTCCAGTACACAGACACATGGTTGGATCTCATGTCCACAGAAGGAACGATTTTTCTTGGCATGGCATGGTCAGTCAACCAGAGAAGGGGAGAGAGTTACTGCCTTCTATTGTGGTCTGAGTGAAACGGTTACTATGCATGTGTCTGCTACTTTTCCTTACACAACATATCAAAAACACTCCCCAAACACACAATCACATAATATACACTCACTAATACTACACCTCACATTCTATCAACAGCAATGAGACGACTTCAGAGGAACTTGATTGTGCTGGTTTGATGGTGGACCTCTGTGGGTCAGTGTCCTATCACAGACAGTTACCTCCACTCATCACCACAGAGATAATTAATCTACACGCCCAATTTCAGAGAATTAACAGGTATTTTAGCAGAACTCTGCAAAGTCTGCAATGTTCTGCTCTATGGATTCCCCTTAAATTCAGTGTTTCCTGTACACAGACTGAACTGTTCCAGACTTAAAGCCGGACACAGAATCACCCCGGTACACTCCTCAACATCACGGTTACACTGATGAGTGAAATGAGGAAGAGGAGGAGTGGGAGGATAAGGTTTTTTTTTTTTAGACTTCCTATCTGACTCTGGAATGCTGGATGTTTATTTGTTGGTGCATTTCTGCAGCTTCCTGTAATTGTGTCCAGTTTCACCCAGCTCTCTCTCTCACACACACACACACACACACACACACACACACACACACACACACACACACACACACACACACA
>JAUZST010010968.1:0-12146 GCA_034779995.1 Parotocinclus haroldoi | reverse complement strand
TATATATATAAAAAATCAATCAAGATTAAACTGGAATGATTTACAATGGTACATTGAGAGAAAAAAAAAATAACAGCAACTAAACTCTCTTAATGCAAACATATATTTACATACAATTAAAATTTTCCTATTCCATTTTTTAAATGGTCTGGTGCAGCAACCTGTCTGAGTGTATCAAAAGATCTGGTCAGTCTGGTCATGTGACAACTAGAATCCATTGATTTTTGTCTGAAATTCTAACATGAAATGATAAAGTCCTGCTGGGAGAACTGAAATCAATGATATCTGCAATCCTAAGTCCGGTAACCAAGAGCTGGGATACGAACCAGAGAGGCTCAGTGGTGGTAACCAGTTTTCTTCCTTTTCTAATTCAGATTTGTCTCTGTGCCTGTGACGAGGTGAGGTTTGTCTGACAGTTACGGTTCACGTTCCCTCTGTCAAAAGTTCAGTGGGTTTATTTATTTAGGATTATATCCAGTTATGCCAAAGCGCTGACGTTTCACGAGTCGTGGTCTGTCCAGAGTCCAGGTCGAGTCCATGTTACGTACTCGTTCCCAGATGGGTGTTTGCGCCGGTCCTGTCACATGGGGGGACCCGGGTGTCCCCTCATTACAAATGTACAACAAAAACAACAAAAGTTTAAATTGTGTTACAACTGAAACCCTAGTTCTCGTAGATTCCCGTGCCATTGCCTTTGTTATTTTTGACTTCTTTAAAAAATAATTTCAAGTTAAAATGCTGCCACAAAGACTGAATACAGTTTTTGACACGGTTCCACCTGGTAAAACTTCATGACACGCTCTTTAGCTCTATGACTAGGCAAAAATGGAACGGCACAAAAATGATCAATACAAATCAAGTTAGGTCATGCAGGTTTTTTATTGTCCTCGTGCACATACACATCGGGGACTACAAGGTCCAAAATTCAACATTAGGAAAATCGCTTCAAGTGCAGAATACATGACAGTAAGCAAAATCTAAAGCAGCACAAAAATATAGCACCCAGTCATCAAAAACCAACTCTACCCAAAAAAGAAACCGCGTTGTAGAATCAAAACGACAATTCCTAGGGAACTCGTGTGTAAGGGTGTTGACCGGACTTCAGTCCTTCGGAGGACAGGTAGGGGTCACTGTTACAGTAATGAATTATGATTCCCTAACTGCCGTCCATTCCCTCAGACACAGCCAATCGCTCGTCCTAAAATCTGACCTCCTTAATTGTTCCCTAAAATCAACTGATTCCGGTCTTTTGTCTGTGAATTATCGCCTTGATTTTGTACCTATCAGGAACTTGTTTTGTAAGAGTAATAGTAACAGTAACAGTATACTCACACTAAGTTGAGCCATTACCTAGAGTTAAAGTTATTCCTACTACAACTACATGTAATGACAAAATGACAACCCTATAAACACTTAAGAAACACACGTAGTCAAAAGAAACTGGGCAAAGTCAGCATCAACAACAACAGAATGCAGCTTTGGAAATGGCGAAACGCGTGGCTTTGGATCCAGACTATGGATAAGACAATTAAGTGATCAGCATGGAACAGCTGTTTATAGCAGGGGCTTCTTAGGCAAAGCGGCTCCCGGCCACAAGCTGATAACAGTTTAACTTTTTGATGAGGTGATGTCCTCACACAGAGGATTATATTTCTGGGGTATTTCCAAATCCGATAAACAACTTCAGACGGGACAATCCCAAGATGTCTTTATTTCTTCCTGTGAAATCATTTAACATCACTGACTGTCATTTAAACAAGGAAAATAGGAAAATATGTCAAGCCTGCTCCTTAAAAGCAGAGACGGAACGACACCGGTTAATATGAGTTTGGGCCCAGGATAGAAATGCAACTATACATATAAGTAAGGAAAGTTAAAAAGAAATGCAGTATTAACCAAGTTATGCAGGTACGCCGTCATCACGCACGACTCCACATTACCTGGCACATTAAGAAGACAGACAGGAAGAAGTTTGAAGACCTGGAAAGATGCACAAATGTTTGCACAAGCCACACAGGTGTGTTTCAGAAACGTGTCATAATTTAAGCGTTCAGCTGAAGCTGTCTTCGTTTAAGAGATCAGCAATAAAAATCGTTAAAACCAAAACCTTTTCCTGCACCTCAGAACTGCGGATGTGGCCCTTAATGTGGCATAAGTGACATAACATCTCAAGAGTCAAAAGGCAAATTACTTTTTGCCAATTTTATTAATACAACAGATGCTGAAAAGAATCTTGAGGTTGAGAAGTATCACATTTATGCAAGTGTAATCGAAAAGAAACCTAAAATTTGCTCTGTGTAGACGTTTCTGGAAAAAAAACAAAACAAAACAAAACAAAACAAAAAAAAAAACAAAAAAAAGAAAAACTTCAATTGCATCTAGGGGATGAATAAAGTTTTCTGAATCTGAATTTCTCCACCTCACAATTAAGATTACGCCAATAAAATGAACGTGTTAATAAATAAGCTGCTAAAAGTATAGGCTAAAAATCCAAGTATTCTGTTAGAATTTAGATGAATGACCTTAATAATGCTGCTTTGATGATATTGTTATGAGAAAATATAACGTAACATAACTAACATAAAACATAACTATTCTTTTTCATGAGCTCAGACTGGTCAGCCATCATCAACAGCGACTAGAAATCGTTAAATATATAGAACCAGTGTGTGACCTTAGTTAATCATTTAGTTAATCACATAACTGAGGTTATCAGCCGAAACGAATTAACTAATTAATTAATGACTTGTTGAAACCATTTGCATCAGCCTTACCTTTTGAACATTAATCAGAACACCTTCACACATCTATAGTCCAGTTAACAGGTTGCATCACAAGCTGGATACGCAAATTCCCTTCTGATACTGATCACACCTCACAATCCTAATGGTTAAACGTCCGACTCTAAGACTCATTTCTCATCTAAAGTTGTGTGCGGTCCAGCAGGTACGAGTGCTGTGCTCTCAGTTTGGAAGTGAAACTACAAGTCAGCTTTTCCACCCATTTATTCCCTCTGTAATCGATCACTTAAGGTCTCAGGGGTTCAACGCTGGTCATGTACAGTTTTTTAAACAACGGGCCCTCTGAGTCTTCGGGATAGGGCCTGGGTTGACATGGCTTTCTGAGCCCAATGACATGACCCCAAAAGCAGGCGCTTCTCAGGCCAACCTGGCCTCAGCGTAAGCCGAGGGGAAGCAAACAAAACACAGACTCGTCCTTAAAAGTCACCGGAACCCCACCAAGTCATAATCAGAGCCGGATTAGACGAGGCCATGCTGCTGCACACACACTCACATGTGCCACTGGTCATCTGTGATCAATGTGAAAGATTTACGTTTTTAACTGCTCATACCTAGGAAGTGTAGAATCAACAAGTTGGCCAAAAAAGCATGGACTGATATCCTCATAAAAAAACGACCAGCACATGTTGGGTTTTGGACACACTGGATGATATTGTGGGAATAATTCATCGTTACACCAGCATGCAATGCTGTTAGACTGGCATACTGGTCATCCAGTTTGCGTAGCAATGTTTACCAGCATAACCAGCATTCTAAAGCATGAGATCTCAGACAAGCAAATAAAACAACCAGCCCGTATAATGTTAATGCTAACAAAAATGTCCTGAAAAACTGTTTATAAATACTAGGGCTGTACCAATCCGATATTCTGTATCGATATCGGCCTGGATAATCACTGGTAATCACTGGTATCATCGTCAATCGTTGTGTGTGTGTGTGTGTGTGTGTGTGTGTGGTGGGGGGGATTAATCCGATATCTTTCCTATCACGTTTATGCTTTACTACAGTGTGTACGACATGCTGTAAACAGAGATGTGTCACGTAAGCAATAGCTAGAACTAGATGTCAGCTGTGTGGAGTTATTTTAAGCTTAAGGACGATAAAAGTAAAACAGCCGAGTACAAACGTATGCAACGCCAGTGTTTCAAGAGGTGCTAGCAGTGTATCGGTCTGATATCGGTATCGCCAGATGTTCACGTTTGCAGTATCAATATTGGTATCGGACATTAAAAAATGGTATTGAGCCAGCCCTAATAAATACGCCTACACTGAGAATATCATTTATATTCGTGGAGGGAAAAACATCATTCAGATATATTAGCACTTAGCTATTGGGCTAGCTGGTGTGCTGCCAGTTTAAAACTATAATATAGATTTGTTGTGACATTTGTGGCTTTTAAAAACATACTTTTATATGCACAAAACTTAGGAGATTTCAAAATGAATACGGAGAGGATCCTACAACTGCTGGACAATCTGATCGTGTCCATGCCCCATCACCGTCAGTGTGTTTTGACACTCTTAGGTGACCATACACCCTACTGACCAGTCAATGTGGGGGCACTCTCGCCCAGTTTGACATTCTCATTGGCTTCTGTTCACCCCCGTCTTGTTTAATGTTTAAAAAATACATTTTGAATTGCTTCATATTCATTTTGAAACATCCCCTAATATCCGTGAGCAGCACAACACATCACACAGACTAAAAAAAAAGATAATAATTTGGAAGTGATCTCGGCAATGATAAATCAGCACTCCATTCAATTAAGGCAATGTTTTGAGATTTTACAATCTGCTTAAAGGACATAACAAATAAATCACCCTGCTAAATAGTGTCTTCATTTGCTACAGCAGGCACACAGCATCATCCTTTCTGTTAAGTCAATGTTATTGCAAATGTAAAGACTTGAGCATCCGGCACCTGCAAGGTAATCTGGCAAATTCGCACATCCTTTGGACTTTGGGTGCCAGGAAACCATAACCCATTAACTTTAGCCAGTTGTAATGGAATCCCACTGGACCTTGGGTGCCAGTGACTGGTAACGCTACACTGTAACTGACAAAGCCCTTTTCCCGAGTGCTGCGGATCAAATCAGACTGAGCCACTCTTGTTTTGAACCCCATCTTTCTGCCTGTTGTTGTCAGCTGTCCGGATCCATCATAAAGTGTGGGTTCCTGGTACCCAAGCAAAGGAAAAGGGGATTACTGGCACATTTGGCACTTATTGATTATTGTACTGTGTACCAGGATCATCCTCATATATTGCCAGGGGCAGTGTCCCAAGTCTGTGTCTAGACCCATTCCATATTATATACAAATCTCCTGTATTTAGAGGAATGACTTAAAGGAAAAATGAACAAAAATGTGGCTTTTTGCATCTATACCATAATATCACATTTTGTCTAAACCAATAACACACAAACGTCTTTTAACGTCTTGTTTTGCTTCCTCACAAGACTGTAAACAACCGGTGATCCCGATTTTCTGTGAGTCAGCACCACCTGGCTATTAAATCAGATTTGTGTTAGTCATCTGCTGACAACCATGAAAACACCTCTTCTTTAACGTTCACACCACACAAGACCGAGAAAGAAATCTCTTCTCGAGCTTCTACTTTACAACTTAGTGTTCAGCAAAAAACACACCCTTTCCCAAAATTCTAATGATGAGAAATCCAGTAATGGTTACCAAGGGACTTTTAACTATGGCCAAGAGAATATGACTTAAGATGAACCATATTTACGATGAATCAGAGATTAATTTGGATTACATGTCATGGAAGTTATGCATCGATGATGCAATAGCAGATCTAGGGCCCCTAGAAACAAAACAAGTATTAGATTTGTTCAGAAATGCATTAAAATGTCTGACTGGGAAATACAAACACTACATAATGCTGAATCCTAATAATAAATCTATCGCATCTATTTAATCTATTTTAAGTTATCTACCATTACTTTAAATGTGATTATAATTGCTTAGGTATTTCTCAAACAGTTTGGGAAAATGTTCAACAGGTTAAGAAAAGCTTGATATCTTGGAAAAGGCTTCACACTTTGGGGAAGGTTCGATAGACTGAGGAAGTTTCAAGAATGATGGAAAAGTTAGAACTGGAGTTTTTAAAGCTGAGGAAGGCTGATATTTTTGGATAGGCCTAGCAGTTTTGGGAGAGTTCAAAAGCTTGGGAAGGTTTTAACAGCCGGGACAAGGTTGAATAATTTGATGTTGAATAGTGTGGGAAAAGGTTCAACAGTTTGCAAAGTTTCACCAATCTGTGGAAGGTTGATCAGTTCGGGACAATTTTAGTGTTTGGGAGAGGTTTCAAGAATCTAGGGAAGGTTTATGGTTAAGGAGATAGTTTGGGGGAAGATCCAGGGGAGTAGAGGGTTTACTAGTTTCATACCTTCAAGAGTTTGGTGAAGGTTCCACATTGTGAGGGAGATCAAGAATATAAGAAGGTCCACAAGTTAGTGGAGGTTCAACAGATTGGAAAATACTCAGAGGTTTGGGAAAGACTTGATCCAGAAGAATGGGAAACACTGAAAACTTTGGGAGGACACGCGTTTGAAGGCTCACACATTGTGTTGGTTCAGGAGTTTGGGGAACTTTCAAGATTTAACATTGTGGGGAAGGTCATTTTAAAGTTTCAGTGATTTCAATGTCATGGCATCCATGAACAAAGCAAGCGGCTTGAAGCTCAATGGTTTGCTGATTTTGGTGTAACAGAATTTGGCTGGCGTGCACAAAAGCCTTCCCTCAACGCCACCAAATAGATTTGAAATAAACTGGAATGCGAGTGTCAGCAGGTCTAATCAGTAAACATTAGTGTATTTAATTATACGGCTCACAAAAATGTGAAGATATTTCATTGTGGCATATGTCATTTTGAAGTATCCCTTAATTTTTGGGAGTAGTACAGTACACCTCAAGAAAGCCTTTTTTTTGTAATTGATGCCCCGAAGTCTAGTGGAAGGCATTTCCAGAAGATCTTAATAAGCAGATCTGAATGTAATGTTCAGATGTGCACATACCTCTGGCAATGTAGTGAACATATGATACATAGATGTCATAAATAAGACATGGCTCGGTAGTAAGTCTTATAACAGTTACTACATCACATACCAGGCAGACATCTTCTTTCTGGCTGAGTTTCTAATAGGCAAGATGTTATTCCACTCATAAGTTATTGACCATGATGGACCCTCCGAGAGAGAAATAAAGCAAGTGAGAGACAGCCAGGAAGAAGGAAGGCAGCAAAGCTAATGCATTCTGCATGGGCTTGTGTTTCCAGTGGGGGATGTACATGCCTGCTTTCCCTAAAACAAATGTACTTCATAACATCCCACTGCAGGACTGAGAACAGCCAGAGAAGGGAACAGGAGGCCCGAAGTCTGCTGGAAGAAGGCAACAAGGTCAGAGGGAAAAAAAAAAGCAAGGACATGTCTGAGTTCGGAATCAGTTGTATTACCCTGCGGTCAGATCACATGACCAAACACTCAACAAAAGTCAAGCGTAAACATGTGGACCATACAGAGGACAGGACAGCTGCTGAAGATATGGTGTGTACGTTCCTGTTTTTGTGTGTTTAGGAGAGAACGCCGTAATCGCATCAAATTCTGAGATAACAAGTACAACATTTAGTAGCTGTGAGAAACATAGAAGCTCGTCTCTCGAGACAAAAGCTGACAACTCTAGGTTACACAAAACAACAAAGCAGTAAAAGCAATTATAATAATCTAATTCTATGGAATAATGGAAGAATCCGTTCCAGATCCCCGGAAAAACCAACCTGCATAAGTCATTATATGAATGAGCATAGCTGTTCTTTATACTTAAACAAAATATATACACAGGCGAAAAATATAAAACAATCATTTGATTGAATGTAAGTGCTACGGTTTATTATTAACATACAGTGGAACCTCGGTTATCTTTTGCCCTCGTTATCGTACAATTCAGTTCTCGTCGACATTATTGGGACAAAATTTTGTCCCAGTTGCCGCGACTCGTCGCTAATTACGCGAAAACAAAGCATCCACCCAGACGTTCGTCACTCACCCACTGTAACGGGCAGTAATATGTGTACTGTCCCTTTAAGAGTCCCTCATACGGCGTGCACAGGTGGAATTAACAGTTACCAGTACTGCCAAGCTGCCACTTGGACCTTTGAGCCAGCACCTTGTCCCACCATTTCTTACACTGTATTTGCTTAGGATGAATCAGTCGTAAATTACTCTGGATAAAAACGTCTGTCAAACAACCAACTCTAATACAAATGCTACCAAGCTAGCCTACCTGGCAAACGAGACATTAAAAACACAGATTATAGAGTTATAAATATACATTTTTTTATGCATATACATTATCATTGTTAAAATGTTGTAGACCTGGAGAATTGACTGGCAACCAAAGGCTTAAACAACACTGGAAAAAAAAAACTCACCACATGCAGTTAAGTACAATCCGCCAAGTAATTCTTGCCAATAAGTACAAAAATCTGGTTTGCCCGTGGTTCGAAATGTTCGCCGAAGATCAGAGTGAGATCGAGCTGAAGTAAAACAATCCTCACCTGACATACTGCTAAGAATCAGGGTCTTAACATCATTCTCACGTCGCTCACGGTCTCCCCGATATCTGGAAAACCGACAAGAGTAAGAGACCCTAGCACTAGAATTAAAACAGATCAAATACTTTATTTATGGATAACTAAATAAATAGTTTTCTTTTTTTTATTTAAAGCCTTTTGAATGGCTTTGGACAGAAAATCTAACTAGCTCGACATTCAGGGAGAAACCAAAATAAAAACACAAAGATAAAATGACATTCTATTGCAACCAAAAATCGCAACACACTGATGCTAAAGATTAAACGCTTGATTTTTAGTATTGTTTTAAATAATAATAGTAAACATTATTAAGCACTGGACTTGTATGTAGTTAATAGTGACAAAGGAAACTATCTATTTGGACTAGTTTAATAGTTTATATTTGTTCGAAAGCGTATCTCAGTGTAGCTCTATTTAAGCAGAATACTTTCAAATAAAAACCAAATAAATCTGAAATGACATCAAAAAGAAATGTTTACATTTGGGAGACTGCACAGAACCGAACGAAAAATTGGAGGCACACCTACTCTTTGCACCTCGACACAACCTTAAATAAACTGCTCACAAAAATGAACGGCTATTTCAAAATGAAATATAATATAATGAAATCCCCGCCCCCCATTTCTGTTAGCAGTGTAGCATAATTCTGCATTTGCAATGAACAATTAACAAGCCAATTATGTCTTCAATATGATATTTAATTGTAATGTTCTAGTATATATTTATGTTGTGTTTGCTTTCTTTTCATTTCAGAATATCAACAAAACAAGTATGTATTTTGAGCGATATTGCCAGTATAACTTGTACACTAAGTACAATGACCTCTGGTTGTGATTTTGCCCACCTTGCAGTTTGTGATATCTGGGTCCTTGCCAATCAGCTTCACACCAGAAGAGCCTGTGGGACACAAACAGAGAGTATGAGAGTCATGCTGATCTAAGGTCAGGGAGAAAAAAAAATCCAAAAGTCTCGTCCACCTACAGCAGCAGGACATTATGTGATGTCTACATGTTTTCCCACCAAATCTCAATCCCTGTATTTGTGACTAAAACGGACAATTCAGTCTTCTAATACCGGCATTATTATTAAAGAGAAGGACAGTGTAACAAGTATTAAGAAAGAAACAAAACTATAAATCTTTTTGTTTTGTTTTCATTACCTAGACTGTAGATAGATAGATTATACTCATTATTTAGACTCGTTATTTGAACCTACTGTTTGAACTCCCTGTTTTTTTTTAGATTTTAAAAACCTTTTACCTGGAGAAGATCACAGGGACCTCATAGCTGCTTGCTGATTGTACTCGCTGTTTGTATGTGCCGTTTGAAACTCGCTGTTTCTGCGTTACGTGATTTTATGCTGGTAAATTTCAATGCTTGGGTCATTTTTATGCTTAATTGGCCAAAAAAAACAAAAGCATCGCAAATGGTTTAAATATTAAACCTTAAGTATAAATTTAAACGTAATAAAATGACAGCCTAACCCAGCCCCTCCCTCTGACTTTGAATTTAAATGTCCAAAATACTGAGGTGATTTTTATGCAGACCCGGAGTATTACATTTGTAGATTATTCGACCAAATCTTAAGCTCTGATCCCTGTCTTACTCTTATACAGAACTCGCTTTATCTCGGTACACGAGTTGTGCAAATTGTTATGTAAGGAGCTCGGTTGGCACGACAGCAATTGACTTTTCCAGCACTGCGGTGACCTGAATTCAAGTCCCGCCCACGGTGGTGGTGTTCCGGATGGGTCGCGCATACAGGAGCCATTGGATTTTTCCTTCGTCCCATGCTGCAACAGAGACCCCAACCCATCCCTGTGACAGTCTGCTTATGCCCCTGTGTTCTACCCTGACCAGGTTACAATGGGAGAATATTTTCTATATTATAGATTCTTAAATCTGCACTGATGAAAGCACACTGCTCACAAAAATTAGGGGAATTGAAAAAATGAAATATCCCCCAATGAAATATCCCCTCATTTTTTGTGAGCAGTGTATGTGAAGAAGATGGATGGAGACACATGGTGAGAAAGAGATGTTCTGTTTCCTTGCCAGTATCTGAACTTTCTGCCCTTTTACAGGCCACATTTTTGGCAGCAAACAAAGAGTTCTGCCTCCAGTCCAACACGTAGAGTTCAGCCAGGACAAGTGAAAGTGAGCGACCGCGTTCTCATCCAAACCCATTCAGAACCACAAAAATCTCCACACTGTTTTTCTTTGGGTCCCGAAATGAAACAAACAGAGGCTTTTACGATCAGGTCACCGCTGTTCCCTCAATAAACTCAATTTCCACAACCTCGCTTTTCAAAAAGCCTTCCCTTAATATTAAATTAAAGCGTGTGGGACACGTTTGAAGATTTTTATTTTCTCTCTTGCTCTCACAAACAAGCCCCACACGAAAAGGGGAGGTAGGAAAAGCAAGAGAGGAGCAAAAAAAAAAAAAAAAAAACTTCTCAAAGAAAAGACTCAAGGAGACACAATAGAAAAAAAGAAGAATGAAAAAGAGTGAGGACGGATAGGAATATCCGACGTTTCGACGTTTTTCTTTTTTCCTTCTTTTCCTGCAGGCCAGAAACTTGTTATTGTTATGACATCAATGGCCCATTTCAAATGATTTGGCCATAAAGTTGTGATCGAATGACATTTCTTTTCTCTGTTCTTGGTCAGGGACAAATCGTGTCTGCGTGTGATGTCCAACGCTCCCAGGACCCCGAGGTGGTGGACTAAAGTTAATTAGGGTATTTATATTAGGGGGAATTTAAGAAATTACATAATTACAAACCTTTCCAGATCATCCTTTGTCCATCCGGTGTTTTGGTACGGTCTAGGTTTTGACCTAGGTGCGTTCATAACATGTTCATTGTTTTCTCTCTGTGTCTCTTAATTTGATTCTAATATTTATTTTACAGCGAAACAGGTGATGAAAAGAGTTCTGAACGTTGCAAAATGTTCATGTGAATGTGCTAATTGCTTGGCTGCTTGTTAAGAGGAAATGGTGTCTTATCAGAGAAACGACGCCCCGTATTTGGCAGCTTGCAACGCTTCCCTTGCTCCGTGTGCTGATACTGAATTTACATATCGTAATTGTCCCTGTAATTTTATAGCTCACTATCTTATCATTATGATAATATACGTGTGATAGAGGACGTTTGGGAGCTGGCTGGATTTGTGTGTGAATTCTGCACCTAAACTACTAACACACAATCTTTTCAACTGTGTATTGCTTCAGTTTGTCAGGTTACTCACTGCCTCGCTTACGCCTCTCACACTGACTATGTTCAGCAATATGTTTGGTTCTAAATACTGAAAAAAAAAAACATTTTATGAAGTGTAGGTAAGTTTCTAGACTCCTTGGGTTTACTGGTTTTCCCGGGGTTGCTGTGGTGGTTTGTGGTGCCTGTATGTGATTTTGTTTGTACATGGTAGCTCTTCAATAATCAGCATGTATCATTATAAAACATGGACAATGGTGTTTTTTACATACAAACTTCAAAAATTCACCTTTTGTGGACTTGGTGCATCGCGGGTTTTCAGAAAAATATTAATAGAAAAACATATCGCGGCTTTTCGCAGAACTTTTACAGAAAAAAATAACAATATTTATAAAGAATGTTAAAAAAATATGAATTGTAACAATAAAGAGTGTTATAAATCATAAAATATGACGATTTACAGTAAATAGCGTATTTACTCAGCGGATGAATACTCACCAAAAACGAGAAGTAAGACTAGAGCATC
>JAUZST010010967.1:0-12146 GCA_034779995.1 Parotocinclus haroldoi | reverse complement strand
GTGTTTGCCCTTTTTAAATTATAATGACAACAGAAACTACCCAAATCACCCTGATCAAAAGTTTACATACCCTGAAAGTTTTGGCATTATAACATACACACAAATTGACATGCATAGGTTTAAATCCCTAATAAAAGTAACCATCCTCACCTGTGATCTGTTTGCTTGTAATTAGTGTGTGTGTATAAAAAGTCAGTAAGTTTTTGGGCTCCTGACAGACCCCTGAATGTTTCATCCAGTGCTGCCACTGATGTTGTTGGATTATGAGCTACGGGAAAACAAAAGAATTATCAAAGGTGCAGGAGAAGATTGTTGAACTTTATAAAACAGGAAAAGGATATTACAAAAAATCCAAGGAATTAAGAATACCAATTAGCAGTGTTTTTCTGTTGAAACCAAGAAAAGGTCAGGTAGATCAACAAAACGTTCAGCAAGAACTGGCAGGAAAATTGTTTGGGATGCAAAGTATAACCGAAATATAACACCAGCTGACATACAGGACTCTCTGAAAAGAAGCAGTGTGGCTGTTTCAAGATGCACAATAAGGAGGCACTTAAAAATGAAAAATGGGTTGCATGGTCGAGTCGCCAGAGAAAGCAACCCACTTACAATATGCCAGACAGCACAGAGACAAACCTCAACATTACTGGAACAAAATAATTTTAAGTGATGAGACCAGAAATGCTGTATTTGGAGAGGAATCAACAAGGAATATGACGAAAAGTACAGGAGGTGGGACCGTGATGTTTAATTGTAAGTCGCTCTGGATAAGGACATCTGCTAAATGACATAAATGTAAATGGAATGTTTTGTGTGAGCTACACAGGCACAGGGAACGTGGTCAAAATTGATGGCAAAATGAATGCAGCATTGTATCAGAAAATACTGGAGGAACATTTGCACACTTAAGCCTGGAAGTTGCACATGGGATGCACTTGGATGTTCCAACATGACAATGATCCAAAACACAAGGTCAAGTCAACCTGTCATTGGCTACAGCAGAAAAAAAGGTTCTGGAGTGGCAATCTCAGTCTCCTGACCTCAATATCATTGAGCCACTCTGGGGAGATCTCAAACCTACAGCTCGTGCAAGATGGACCAGGAATTTAGTGAAACTGGAGGCATTTTGCCAAGAAGAATGTGCAGCTTTACCATCTGTGGCCTCATCCACAACTACCGCAAATGACTTCAACCTGTCATTGATATTAAAGGTGGCAATACATGGCATTAAGAACTAGGACATGTACATATTTGATCAGGGTGCTTTGGGTAGGTTCTGTTGAGGTTCATTGAGATTTCAAAAGGGCAAACACAATTGTCCAATAATAAATTATATTAATATTATCGCTCATATTCTCTCAAAAACGGTCAAAAAATGACAATTTCTGCCAGGGTATGTAAAATTATGAGTACAACTGTAGTCACATATTCTCTTGTTACCACCATAAGCATGGTACTGCCAGTAGATTCCCTTTTACTGTCCATACAGGGTAAAACCCCTTCCGTATTGATGAGCTTTCCCACTGCAGTGGCTTTGGTGATCTTGCCATTATTTTTCTTTTTCCTCCCCTGCATTGGACCATCAAGCAGTTCCTAACCTGGTTATATGCACAAAAGGCATAGAATTATTTACATAACATAATTTAACACTACCTGCTTTGCATGTCCTCGCTGTGTCCATGTGGGTTTACTCTGGCTGCTCCGGTTTCCTCCCACACTCCAGAGACAAGCGTGTTGGGTTAACTGGTATTTGTAAAGTGCCCTTAGTGAGTGAATGTATGCCCTACGATGTATTGACGCCCAGTCTGGTTAATCCTGCCTTGTTCCCTATGCCAACTTTGTTTAAGAAGGGAAGGGAAGAAAGGAGTATTCAGACCCATTATACTGCCACTGTGTGTCTATAGAGAATCCAGAAATGAATGCTTTATGTTGTGAATGTGTTACAACCGAGTATGGCTCAATAACAAGAAGGGTGTCCACAAACTTTAGTCGATGTAGGGAATTTTACATGGTGTACCTAATATTCAATAGTACCAATAATATTGACCCCAACTCCAAGAACTGACTTTATTCACAAGTCTGTTTTAGGTCAAGCTTAATGGTATAATGAGATTTGGGGTTATATAATTTGGCACATAGCTTTTTGATCATATTATACATCAATCAAAACAGTTAAAGAAATGCAGCATTGTGTTACATGTCTAGCATCTTGCCATCCAACTTGTGGTTTGGCATGTTGCACTGGTGACAGTGGAACATTAGGGTAATATCTTATATAATATATATTTTGACCAGCTAGCTAGTCTACAATTTGTTTATTACTGTTGTAGAATATCCAGCTGTTGACACTTTACGATTATCTTTACTACCTGCTGATGGTCTGTGATGTTCTTGGTCTAGAGTTAGAAAAGCTGCCCAAGTCAAAATTATACACAGTTCAGTCACCTACGCTGTGCTACAAAACACACATCATTGTACTAGGATATATAGAACAATGCATGCATTTTAAAGTTTGGAACTGCATGTATTTAGGCCCTTGTATGTAGTAACCGTTCATATCACAGCATTTTAGTTGAGTCTAATACTTTTCTAATACAATTTCTAAACCATTCAGGGTTTATCAGTGTGTGTTCTAATCTCTATTTACATTCAGAGCATTTATATCATTATATCATTAGCAGAAGTCCTTATCCAGATCAACTTACAATTCATACAGTCTTACAATCCAAGCATTTATGGGTTAAGGGCCTTGCTTAGGGACCCAACTGTGGCAGAGGTGGGATCTGAACCCTGGACCTTCTGGTCCATAGTCCAGTACTTTAAACACTAGGCCACCAATGTCCCTATTATGAGATATATTCTGATAAGAAACAACAACAATAGGTCTACTCTACAAGTTACATTGTATATTATTGTTTTGTTTCATTAGTAAGATGAATCAAACTTCAGTTCGCTATTTCCTGAGATCCTCTTAACTTGTAATAATGTAGGATCAGCCAGCAGGTGGCATTACAGGAACGAGGGATGCCTTTAATGCACACCGCTCACAACAAAACAAGGGGATGTTTCAAAATGCATATGAATATTTCAACAAGATCATTAGAAAAACGAAAGAAAAGTCAAAGTTGTTTGGTTACGCAAATTTAATGATCAAACTGGACGAGAGTGCCACATAATTGGTAATTACTAATAATTACTAATCAATACAGTAACAGTACTAAGATGGACTGGAGCCCTGTGACCCTGACTCGGAACCAGCAGATAAGAAAATGAATGAATGAATAATGACAGTAGTGGGTCAGTGGTCTTAGCAACAGGAGTTTAAGCAAGGCCCATTATTTATTAGTTATTTTGTATAATGGCATCTGCTAATTGCTTAAAAATAACAATATTATTACAATATGGACTTATCATAGATAATTTATTCAAGGAGAATACAACCTTTTGTAATTGTTTATCCTGGCAGGAGTTGCCATGAATCCTGGGGCCTGACCTGGAAACACCGGGAGCAAGGCGGGAATACACTCTGGACAGGCCATCAGTCCATCACAGATAACCACACACTCATTTACACATTAATGTAACGAACTCACCTAATGGTATCATTTTAGATCTGGGAGGAATCACACACTAACAGCAAACAGAGCTGAGGATTGATCCTGGGACACTGGAGCCGTGTTTCACCATGCCACTTGTGTTATTCAAAGGCTAGGGCAGCACATTGACCAAGTGTTTAACAATGTCTCCTCACAGTTCGAGATCTGGGTTCAAATCCCACCCGAAGTGCTGTCTGTGAGTCTCTAAATTGCCTCAGTGTTATGTGCACCGTGCTGCTGAACTACACTGCTCACAAAAATGAGGGGATATTTCGAAATGAATATGAAGTGATTAATAATAATATATAATAATTAAAAAAGCAATTGACTTTTGACTATTTCATTAAACAAGATCAGAAAAGCAAATGAAAAAGAAATTTGTTTGATTACACAAGTGATGCAAACTCAATTATGGTGATTGAGTTGTACGTGATATATTCATGAGGGTGAACAGAAACATGTTAAACTGGATGAGAGGGTCACATATTGACTGTTCAGTAGAGTGTATGGTCACCCAGAACTGCCAAAATACCCTGACGGTGATGGAGCCTGGACAGGATCAGATTGTCCAGCAGTTCTTGAGGGATCCTCCGTCAGATTCCTATTCCCTTATGCAAGCGATAACGCAGTTGTAGAATGCAAGCAAGTGACTTTATAGCTACAGCTCCTAATTACACTGTTCAGTACAGTAAGAGCCTGGGTAAGGACTGAAAAACCAGATCCTTGAAAGATGGTCATGTGCCATTTAATGTTTGCATTACATTCTGTGAAACAGGACTTCCCAAAATAGGCCGTTACCAGACATGTCTGTAGTCACACAGTAATTTAGATACTTTGCACAGTATTTTATTTTGAAAAATAATATGAATGAAAATACAATATGGATACATTTTGTACATTTTGCATATTTTTTTGAAACCTTTCTAAAACTAGACACTTATACTTGCTGTTTTCTGCCTCCGATTCTCTGTTTAGTCATCAGATGTGGCAAGTATTCGCTTGCACTAGTTTTCTGTCATTCAGACATGAATTAGATGTATACAAGACATTTTTATTTGCTGTTGCTATTCGTAAGACTTCAGCGTGATGGGACGTCTGATGGATGCTTAACGGCGCGTACCTGTATTCATTGCAATGTAGTAGAAGAATGACATCCAGTACACGAACAGGAATGTTGTTGCTTTATTCAGTCTGCACTGTGTAATTGCACGGGAATTTTAATAACATGACATCACTTTCACTGTGCAGCAGTCACAGAACACACTCTCACTCTGCACCATCATTCATACCCGGGACGTTTTGCTACAAGCTTGTCACCTTACGGTTGACACAATAGCTAGTACACAGTTTCATCCAGTCCTATTCAAAGGCACTACACTGAAAGTGGTTTCATGCAAAGGCAGTAGCAAGTGGAAATGTTATCATACTCGCACACAAGTTATAATAACTCTTGTCAACAATTTCAAAATCTCTTTTAGAGTTTTATAGCAGGAATGTGACTTTTACTGTATAAAAGACAGATGTGCACATCTCACTATTAACTCATGGTTTTTCCTTACACTTAATACCTCTGCAGACAAAAGCGTTAAATATATAAAACAAGCGAAGACCGGCAAAGTACAAAATGAAACGCAGCAAAAATAAAAACTCCTAAGAGTTCGACTTTGCACTTTGTCTTTTGTTCTAAAACAAACTAATAGCCCACTACATCAACAATTGTTAATACATTAAACAAAAGCTTTATATCATTGTCTAGATGCATCTATTTGATTGAAATGTTATGAATATAATACTAACCTTATACCACAGTCCCCTATAAAATATAATCCTTTGGACTAACTGGCAGTGTAAAGAATGGCCATCATTCCCTTATCTTTCTCGTTTATACTGTTAAAAATCATTAGTGAATCAATCATACTCAGTTAGTCATTGGTTAGTGCTCTTTGTGATTCCTTTTCATCATAGCTCTCATATCAATCAAGTTGTGCGATAGAAATGATTCACACGTATGGAAAACACTTATAGTCAACACTTACAAGCAAATACTCTGAATGTTCCTATGTTGGGAATGGTTGTACACAACACAAACATGTGTTTCGATACTTTTGGCTTTGCATACAGTAACCTGCCAGTATATTAACTCCCTTGCACTTAAGCTGGCTGGCCTTTTTATTTACAAGAAATATGTATGTTAACTGCAGCTATCTGTTAGCCCTTATTTACCGTGTCCATTAAGAGAAGGGAAACGTAGCAGTGATTTGGTAGAGACAAAACATTGGTTAATGTGATGCTGGCATGAGTGCATCAGACCCAGTTTACAATAATAAACAAAAACTACCCAGCCAACAGGATCTGGCACAATGAACACAAACTGTGCATGGAAAAAAAAAAACACTGAACTATAATCTCTGTACAAACTGTACAACTCCATCCACAACTGCATCGACAAGGTAGGGGTATCTAATAAAGTGCACAGTAAATTTACAGTGTTTGAAATCTCCAGCAACATCTCCAGCTGTGCCTAATCCACTCATGCCAGAACAACACAAACAAACATGCCACTGCTACAGTCCGTAAACCTACAAAGCGAAGTGAACAACAAGGGGAAGTACCTGATAAACTGCGAGCTCAGTATATTGTGATACTACCGATTTGCGCGAATTTGGGTGTTTGTTTTTGCAAAATACATAAAAACATGCACAGAAATACAGAGTTCTCTCTTTCCAGCACTAAAAACAGCACTGCTAGTTAAATCCTGGCAGCTTTATAAAGGCTTACATACTTTACCCTGGTTCTTAAATGATCAAAGTCACTACAAATATTTGCTAAAGCATATGATTGGTCATAAAGTGCTTAGTAGAGAGGGGTGGGGTGAGGGGGGGGGTTTGTTTTGCACTTACTACATAAACTTACAAAGCTCAGGTGTTAATATGCACTTTGTAATATCTTGAATAACATGTTGCTATTACAGGAATACTTCGTACTACCAGGGACCTTGTAAATTCTTACATGTAGCATATATAAATATAGATCATCCATCAATAAAAAAAAGGATTTAGCGATGGAAACTAAGCTGTAAAACTATTCTATAGGCACGTCTCCTGCGCTTCTGGGAACAGGAGTGCAATGACACGGTTAACTGATCTGGCAACGTATTTCAAGACCTTTCTGAGCCCAGGATAGGGCTGTGCTTCCAGTTAGTCAATGACATGGCGTGATCGGTGTCATACTGGCATGTGCATCTCTGTGTACTCGTCCTGACCGTCCCTCAGGTCCAACACAGGCTCGGCATCGTCCGCATCAAGCTATGGAAGAGATACAGGAGATATACACTTTAACTGTGGTTTCAACACATTAATGACACTTGATCAAAAGTAGAACCAAGCAATAGACTTTACGCATACAGGAGCTTGTATGATATCTAAATGCATCGGCATTAACATGGAACTGTTCCCCCTCTGCAGCTATAACAGCTTCTATTGTTTTGGGAAGGGTTTCTACAGGATTTTGGACTGTGTCTGTGGGAGTTGTTGCCTATTCATGCATAATAGCATTTGTGCGGGCAGACACTGATCTGAGGGTCTGTCCTAGTTTATCCAAAAATGTTTGCTAGAGTAAAGGTCACGGTCAAGTTCAGTGGTTTCGGGTGATGGGGTCCATCCCGGAGCACAGGGTACCGGTATTCACTCCATGGCACATGCATGCACAGTCACAGGAGCACTGCAGTTGAGGAATTTATATGGTAACTTGCATATTCTGTGCAAACGCACACAGACAGGGGGAAAAAATGTACAAAAAGCACATCAGTGGAGTCCAGGAATTGAAACGTGGATTGCTGGAGTTGTGAGGTGACAGGCATAATCACTTGGTACAGAGCCACCTTCCAGGATATTTTGATATAAAATAAACAATACATGGCACTGCATCCGAGTGCTCAAACCTTGAAATAACACTGTATGCCTCAATTACATTTCTGCCAACAAAGTGGTTGGGTGTGTCAGCCCACACAATAAGCATCTCCCAAAGAGTCGTAAACCATTCTCCAATGTTTGCTTTCACGCTAGTCTGATTTTCAATACTGTCCCACCAGCCACTTGCGAGGAGAGTTTACTGGAGATATTAGACACTAAAAAGATGCCAAGCCTGAAATGACAACGTTAATCTCCATTTAATAAATTACCAAGTAGCTAAAAAAAAAAAAAAAACAGCTAGGATGTTTAGCACAAGAGCCGAACGACAGGACAGATGGCAAAACATAAACGCTGTTACCAATTACATCTTGACAAAAATGCTGCCAGTGTAGGCAATATTTAAATACTTTAGACCTCACACCCGCTAGCTTAAATTATGGACAGGCCAAAATATGCATTTGTCAGACCTGTTCTTGAAGACACCCCTTTGCAGAATGGACATGACCAGTATCACGGTGAAAAATAACTTCTAGGCATTTTTTTTTTTATTTTGGGAAGCAAACCTTTTTGCACTATTTTGCTGTTTTTTTTTTGCTGAGCTACATTTAAGCAGATTCTTAGTGCTCCAAGTGGCTCCTAGTCACACAATTTTAAGAACATCTTAGAACTGTGAGAGTTTCCCTCTCGAAGGTTATGAGTAGATCCTAGGAAATTCAAAAAAAGAAAACTCTAAAAAGAGCTCCCAAGGTAAAAACTGTTGACTAAGATGACTCTTAAGAGGTTTAGCAGTTCTCTTAATCAGAGGAGAAAATACTGAAAGACTTTAAACAAGAGTTCTTTAAACACTGAATTTATCAAATACTACTAATTAGATCATACAAAAACAATGTTTGTGTTTTAGGGATGTGCTCATACCCCCTACCCAGAACAACAACGCGCCTAAACACCTAAAATGAAAAGGTACATATAAAGCAACTTAAAGATTAGACACAGCGTATAGAGAAGTTCAGCGCTGCAGTTTGTCCAGTTTATAAGCCATCCGATAGATCAAGGAGGCTCCAAAAATGACCAACATGGTAAGTAAAATGAGAGTAAAATAAAGCAAACAAACAGGTGTGTGATTAGTGTAAAATAGGCTTATAACAGGCTATACCGTACTTCCCTAATCAAGAGTGTATTTGCGTGTGTGAGAGACAGAATAAGTGAGGAGGTGACAACCAATGAATGCATCATACCCAGCAGCCAGACCAATCCAGCTTCATCATTAAGGTAAAAGTGTGTGTGTTCTCCGTGCTCTGAGATCGCTTGAGAGTTACTCTTAGCTTAAAAACTCCTAGCTAGAAGGTTTGGCTGAAATTAGAAGCTAGATGATTCTACGAATCTTTATACGGTCCCTGGAGAATTAATTGGCTTTTCATATTGAATGAATCCATTAGTGGAAATGGTTTCCACATCTTAAGATCTATTCTTCAATGTTTAACAATGGTGGGGTACAGTCACTTCACACAAGGTCGTATATGTAACTCCTCAGCATACAACGTAAGCAGTGATTCGTCACTTCACACAGCTCTGCTGAAACAATCCGAATCCCTGCACGTTCTGCCAGAAACGTCACTTTGAGACAGCCGAGTTATTCCTCAGACACCAATGACCTTCTAGCACAGAGAGAAAAAGATGCACAAGACAGCCCTCTGGTAACTGTCCTATTAAAAAGTCTTGTTTTCGAAGGTCACTTTGTCCTTGGCTCATGTACAGTGTATACTGTATAACAGTAATAAAACAGATATGTTTGTACAGGATCCAATGCATTGCATTAAACACAAGCAAGAATATTAAAGCCGCATTAAGTAACATCATAAAGAAGCAGCAGCACCTCTGCATTTGTTTCAGATTGTTCAATTGCGCAACGACGACAAAAGCTTCCATAACACAATCTAATAAACTATGAATAGGTTTATAACCTGTTCACATCCTTGCCTGTTATACTGACTCGCCTCTAGCAAGCGGCTCCAATCTTCTTCCCTGCCAATAAAAGTTAGATATTTCTCCATGGCTGCTAAGAACAAAGAAATACTCACACACTGAATCTCGCGCTGGCTGAAGATCCGTGGCAGGAGGAATTTCCTGAGTGGCACAGTGAGGATGAGGAAGAATGGAAATGCTAAAGATGCCTGGGTGGACATGACAGCCCAGAGCACGGCCAGGCATACAATTTGAATAGCTGTGAAGAAGTGCATCCGTAGAGTGCGTACCTAACACAGAACGTTACAAAGCATGTTACAAAGCAAAAAAATATGCTCTTATTTAGGATCACTTTTGACTGATCGTCATATGCAGTGTATTCACCATTTAATATACCCAGAGTAAAATTGCACTCAGTCATTCGCAATGGAAATTGCTACCCCTGTCAAACTGTGTGAATTTCAAACACTTTGCAGTATCAGTCTTGGCTCTTAAAAGCGCAATCCAGGCACATCAATTTAGGAATTGCTATTAGCTATGTTACACCTGGCCCATTTACTCTGTTGCTGGTAACATAATAGACCTGCAGTTGCGAAAGCATGTCTTAAAATATCTGCCATAGAATAAACTTAGCAAAGATAAAGGGAGTTTAACAGAACCTTGTAATCTCTGCCTTGCCAGTGATTTAACAAGAAGGTATTTGGCATTCCAGTTTGATTAAGCAACTGAATACAGTATAAAACATGGCTAAAAACACACCAAACCACTATTAGCTGTATAGGCATCATTTTGAGCATTATAGTGGATTTCTACAGTGTTGGTACATTACTCAATAAAAAATATCAATACACTGCTCACATATTTCATACATTTTTTAGCAGTATATCATGAATGTGTTTTGGTTTAAAACTTCAGACTTCACGCTGTTACTGCAGCAATAGCCTATACTCTTAGTATAACTTTTCCCTCAGCAATGTAAGATTGTTTACCCAGGTTCACATGCTCAAACACAGTGAAGAATGCTGGTATGCTGCCGGAATGTTGCCTGGCATGTTTTCAAATGATCTGTAGTAAAACCTTGAACGGACTCACCTTTCGCACATACATGTGGTCTGGGTGATATTTGGGGGGCATGAGCAGAAGCATCATACGCTCAGTCAGCTGGATACCATTAAGTGACATGACTCCCATGTAGAGGAAAATGCCAAACAAGACAGCAATGGGAATCTGCCTTAAAACATCCCCAATTACAATGGAAAGACCTGCAGTGTCACCGAATTCAAATGGTTAGAGACGTATCCAAAACCTCCCGGCTCAATACGTTATAAGTGCAACATTCTACAACCTTAAATCAAAAATGGTTGAGACAGTATGGAAAATGCAATGCCGAAAATATGTAATGTTTTGTCTGGTCAACTTCATTTAATTTGTTATGAAAAACATCCAATGATGATCGCATAATGAAGTAGTTATGTGATTTCAAACAGAAACGGCATCAAAACGTATTGTGGTCAGACGGATCAGTATTACGGTGTGCTATGAAGTGAAGTCTGTTTCAGAAACGAAGGCAGGGCCTGTCAGGGTATGGGGCTGTATCAGTGCCCTTGGCAAAGGTCATTTACACTTCTGTGAAGGCAGCATTAATGAAGAAAAGTACGCTGAGATTTTAGAGCAACATATGGTGCAAGAAGACAATACAAAATTACATGCTGCACACATTACAAACACAGTTATGAAAGGAGAAGAGGGTATGGGTACTGGACTAGTCTGCCTGCAGTCCTGACCTTTACTGAATAGAGAACGTTTGAAGAATTTTGAAATGAAAAATGCGATGACCGCGACCCTTTGGTATTGCACATATTAAAGAAGAATAGGAAAAATGACCCCTGAAACACTAAATCCCTAGGTTACCTCTGCCAAAATGTGTGAGAAGGAATTTCAACATTACAAAGAGGTGAACGCTTTTCCATCCCAGCTTATTTTGGAATGTTTTACAGGCCTGAAATGAAACAATGGATGTTTATGAACAAAGAAATTGAACTTGACCAGACGAAACATGAAATAGCTCAGGTTCATACAGTCTGCAATTTATTACAATGCTAATAAAATTTAATGTAGGACACACCTTGTTCACATTTGGCTTGCATCTTATATACACTGTCCCTGCCTTTTCTGATTTGTGGTTGCACCAAATGAACAAACTCACCAACTAGAATTGCTACCAGAAGTCCAGTCACCCTTTGTTCCTTGACTTCCTGGATACGTGGTTTGTCTCCAGGGGCCACTGCTTTGCTCATGACTGTAAGTGCATTGGCATGGGTCACAGAACGCACGGTGGCAGCAGCCAACCATGGAAGGCCAAACATTGCAGCGATCCCACCAAGAGCTACAATTATCAGCAGGTCCAAATGGAAGCCAGAACCCTTCACCAGCATCCTCTCCTTCTTACTTACAATAAGACTGCAAAAGAGACAAACTCTTTTTAGTCATTTTATCCAAAAATCACTGTCAATTCCCACCTAGTGTATCCCATATCATACCTACCCAACTATCACTTACATAAATGTGTGTAACCCAACCTCATTACATTACATTACATAACATTTGGCAGACGCTTTTGTCCAAAGCGACTTACAATAGTTAAGTACAAAAATAATAATAAGTTAAAGGTAAAACA
>JAUZST010010966.1:0-12147 GCA_034779995.1 Parotocinclus haroldoi | reverse complement strand
CATACATACATATATATATACATACATACATACATATACATATATATATACACACACACACACACACACACACACACACATATATATATACACACACATATATACATATGTGTGTGTGTGTGTGTGTGTGTGTGTGTGTGTGTGTATATATAAAATGACTGGTCTTTAGAGGAACTTGTCTATGGATGTAACCTTGTGTGTGTCGCTAAGATGATAACAAACCTAGACCAAGCACCATAACATGTTTGTACAGGGATTGCGGGTAATTGGCACAGTTTCAGTAATTAATATGGTGCAGATTTCATAACGTGGGGAAATTTCCTGCACGTATTCACTTATTTCCAGAAATAATAACCGAACAAGTCCCCGTTTCTAGACTTAGTTGGTAAAACTGTGTCCGAAACAGCATTTTGTCTGGTGGTTAGAGATAAGACTTTGGCTTTGAACTGTTTGACCAACTATATTGTATGGATTTGAATTTGGCCACGGTTCGTATCTCACCGTCTTATTGGTCTGATTTGCTGCTCCGTCGTCAGTTTGCAGTTTATCTTGCCGGCACACGTTCGCCGTGACACACGCATCTCTATCCCTGTAAAGATAAGAAGCTTCTGTAGTGTAAATAAGCTCTAGTTCTCGACACCAACACTGAGAAGGTAGTGACCCCGAGTGTCACACACACACTCGTCACCCTCACAAATTTCTTACGTCTTACACGTAGTCTTTATTATTTAATAGATTTATTTGGTCATTCAATTTAATTTATCACTCAAACAGGAAATCAATTAGCTCTCTGGCCAGCTTTTTTTTTTTACCTAGCGTATTGCTACTCTGATTGAATTGCGCTACCAGTAACCCATAATGGACCTCCAGTAATAATGAAAGCTGCTGCATGAGAGCACTCCCTCAGCAGAAGTAATCGAGTTTATATCTTCACTTCAGACTGCACGTTACACCTCCATGTCCGAAGAAGAAGGCATTTAATGGACTGGATGCATGATCTGTAGTCTGGCAGGCTATATTCACACTCATGCTCTTGGTGTGCGTGCTTCAGGTTTCCTGCACTCCAAACGGAGGTTCCTTCAGTCTCTGTTCATCCTGCCAGGCTCACACTATTCCGTACTGAGTCACAAGCTTCCCGTTTCCTGCTGCTCTGCCTTTCCTGAGTCCACACACACTAGTAATTTATCCTTTTACAAAGGATTACCGAGCCACTAGTCAACGAGTGTGTTTACATGCACTTTATGACCCCACAATCTGATTCTGAATGAATTCTGATCTGGCAACCCTGGAATAAAAAAATTAATTAAACACAGACCCGATAAATGGCTTTCGAACGCTTTGCGGGGACCCCGATATGCAAAATACACAAGAAAATGATTGTTAATAATTTAATATAACGATTTTTTTTTTTAAACAAATGTATCACCTTCCTGTGAGATCATTGGCTGGTTGCAAAGTAGTAATCCGATTATTGCCTGGTTCAAGTTTCCCCAGAGGTTATTATTGTACATGCATTATACTAAAATTCTAAGCGTTTGCAGTTATCCGGTTATTAAAGTGGTCATGTAAATGGCATACTCTGATTTAGAATTCAGATTATGGAACTCGATAAAGATAGATGGATATTTTATTTAAGCTCATGTATGCCCTTACCCTGGTTTCAGGTCGGATTTCTCAGTCTGTGCATGCACCCAAGCAGCTCCTGGAATCAAAAGGGTTGCTCTTATTATTAAGAAACTGCTTCTTTTGGGATTGTTTCCATAGACCTCTTGCTTATTTCTTTTGTAGCATCTGGCAACCATGATTGCAGCACCCGCAATACCGCTGCCAAACCTTTGGGGCACGGGAAGCGGTGTAAATTTTCTTATTTAATTTCAAGTTTTTGTCACATCCAGAAGTGATGTTATTGGCTAGTTGCAAAGTAGATACGAGCTGGAGCCCTCATTTTGTTAATTAGGAAGGACAACATTCCTACATTATGCCAGAATATTGAAACGGCCATACATTTCTCTTAAGAGAAGCTTCTCAGTTATAAGATAATTAAAACCAGTAAGCCAGATAATAAAAAAAAACCACTGAGCACTGACTGTAAGAAAAATCAAATCCTGCAAGCAATTCGATCGAGTTTACATTCAGTTGAGTAATCAGACAATGTGTTTACATGGCTCAGACAATAATCAGATTTCCACTCTGAAAACAGCCGATTAAACTCACAGAAGGATGCAATGTAAACTCAAACGTTAATCATTAGGTTATGGAGTTTTTCAGTTCCAATGGCATATGCTGTTTCCACAAAAGTGTTTGGTAGCTTTTTTGACAGATTCTGCGTTTAATTTCAGCGTTGCCAGATCCTGTGACAAAAAACGAGCGTCTGTGGAAACAATTCCAAAAGATGAGAAAACTGAGCCCATACTGGCAAAAAAAACCCCCGATTGAAATCAGAGTTATTGTATACATGTGCTGAGAAACGCTAAATGTTTTCTGTTTCTGCCCATGTTTTCTAGAAATCTGATTGTAATTGGATTATCAGGCGCATGTGAACGCACCCAGGGTGGGGCTTTGGGCAGTGTTTTGCTGGAACACCTTTGATCCTGGCTTTCATGTGAATGTTACTTTGACTTGGGTACCACCTATCTAAATAGTGGATCAGACTTTTGGTATGCACACTGCAAATATTGTTCAGGGATGGTTTTGGGACAAGACCAAAGCGTTTGAGGTGTTGCTCCGGGCTTAATTCCACAGATCTGAATTCGCTCGATTATCTGTGGGATTTGCTGGACAAACGGGTCACGATTTGCAGGACTTAAAGGTCTTGGCGCCTGATCCCATACGAGTCCTTCAGAAGGCTTGTGGAGTCCATGCCACCGTTCTGGCTGGTTTATGGACCTCAATAAGTGTGCTTAGATTCGTGTAATAATCCGATAAGTGCAGAAAGTCCGAGGTTGTTAATAATCCGGTCAACGAGTATGCCTGCACTTGAGTAATCAGATAATGGGAACGCTCCGGGTTCACCTGACCGGGTTCATCCAGTAACCGGATATCTTCTTGGCAACCGGCCAATAATCTCTCAGAAATATATGAGGTAAACCTCAAACTTAAATGCTACATAATCAGATTCTTGATATGTTTAATATATACTGCGCTTTAGAGTCTAAACAAAGTGTTCCTAACCATTTAGCTTCCTTTTCATTCCGTGGCACATTCGGTTCACGAGTTTTTAGATCCTGGGAGAAAAAACACCACAGTCGATGGGGTGGGGTGGGGGGTGGGGGGGAAGAAACAGAAACAAAAAAGAAATAAAGCCGAGATTTTTGAATAAATGCACCTGGCAACCGAGTTGTTTGGGCCTGCTTGCATGCGGAGACTGAGAAAACCAATTGAGGTAACTGATATACATGCTATGAGAAATCTGATTACTCGAATCAAATCCAGTTTTCTTTCTAGATGGGAATATGCTTTATCCGTGACCATTTGGAATCGGATAGCTGCAGAAATTCGGTTATGATCCGATTATTACTGTGAGGACTGTACTAGCCTAGTGGATGGAAAGAAGGAAGGAAGGAAGGAAGGTCCAGGGTTCTCATCTTACCTATGCCCACCTGCCGCTGTTGGGTCCCTGAGCAAGGCCCTTAACCCACAATTTCTTGGCTTGCTAAATCCGTATCAAATGTAAGTCGGTCTGGATAAGGGTGTAAAGTGATGTAAAGGTAAAACAGCATTGTTAAATGTATGTAAGAACTGTAAGAATATCTGCTCAGGCTGTTCTGATTTAGTCAGCTGTATGTTCTGAAATTCCACACCCTCTTAAAGCAGCTGATATCCGAGCCGCTCGAAGGACATCCAGGTGATCCACGCGCCCCTCCTCCAGCATGTGTAACCCCAAACTCAGGAAGGCCGAGTCAGATTGAAGCTTGTTGCCACGTCACTGACTCGCTCACTCCCCTAACCAGCCCTGTCAGTTGAGCTCTCTGCGGCATGTGCTGTGCATGTAGGAGCAGGCGCCGAACCGTAACCAAGTGGGTTACAAAAGCTCTGCACCTCGGTCATGCCCCGAGAGTAAAGACAGCAAAGGAAACGAGCTCGGCTTGCGCCTGGTCCCCTCGCATGTTCTGAAAAGCAGCAGAATGCGAAACGAGGCACATGAAGGGCCGTCAGATGATTTGCGCAGACATTCCGCGTTTTGCTTGCACAGTTGGAGGATGCCCTGCTCTCGCCGCTCTGTGCACACAGTTGAATGGCTCATGCTGATAAGTTCTCGTCCTTCTGCTCACTGAGAGGCGGAGTGGGTGAGGTGTAACCTCGTCAGAGGTGTCGAAATGAGGCGCAGTCGCATTTTCCTCCGCTCTCGCAGGATGGCTGTGTGTGTAGAGCATTTTTTAAAATGGTTCTGAGTGGTTAATTCTTTATATTGCTTCTGTGTGTGCACTGGATGATGGCAGACATTGAATCAACGGTGGGTCTCCTATAACAGGATGCTCATGAATGCAAGGCCAGGGTGCATGACTCATGGTATATCCTATTTATCCTATTGTTTGGTCTACAGTGTTATTGTGAAGCTGTTACGTGACCGGTTAACAGTGAGAACCCTAAACAGCCCAAACATTTAATGGTGATAGAAGCATGCTGTGTGTGGCGTTTTTTCCCTACTGGATACACTTGAAGAATTAGATTTGTCTCAACTAGGTGTTCACAAAACTCATGGGGTTAAATCACAGCATTGTGGGGAGATTTTGCCAGTAATTCATTCGTGTTTACATGGGTTATAATTGGGTTTGGTTTTTATTTAACATATATATATATATATACACACACACACACACACACACTTCTACTGTGTGTCTGTGGGAGGAAGCCTAAGTACCTGGAGTAAACTCACACAGGCACAGGGAGGACATGCAGACTCCAAACCGAAATGACCCGGGTCGCTCCACCCTGGGATTTGCCTCCGTAATGGGACCCCTCTGGTTACTGACTCGGGCAGTAATTTCTCAGAAAGATGTAACATAATAATTAAATAATTAAAGTATTCATTTCCACATATATTGCAATTCAGAGTTTTACCAACCTGTTTAGAAGCCATATCTCTGCATTTAATTTTAGTGTTGCAATAAAAATGACACAGGTCAAAGGAAAAAAAAACCCAAAAATCTTAGAATAAGTGGATCTGGCAACCGTGTGAAGTTACACTTTAATGAAAGCGGAGGTTGAGGAAAAAAAAAATTGAAGACCGACTAGCTGTATACATGCTCGGAGAAATCTACCGCCAAATTGACAACCAATTTAATAGTTGTCAGTTGCTGTACTGTAGCTATGATTGAACCTTCTGAACCAGATTGAGTGCTTTGATGCAAAGAATCCGTTATGAATAGCCCTTGATGCTCATGCAACGTCAAGTGAGCAAATAATCATACTCTTGAACGGCAAGCATCCAATCAGTGAATTAATCAGTCAGTGTGATGTCACCTTCAGAAGGTTGGATCCCTCGTTTTCGGTCATAAAATGTGCTCGCTCGCACAACTGCCCCCTCTTCCCACTCCCCTGCTGACCTGCGCTCACATTGCGCTTTAAAAAGATTGGTTCCCGAGCACACTTTGGTCATGACCATACTTGATATTCACAAGTATGCACAGCAGCACAAAAGTTAAAAGGTTAAGGTTGTACTTATTTTGTTGATTTATTTATTTATTTATTTATTTTTTGAGTTTGTGTTCAAAACTCATTCATGGTTAGGGAGCACACTATATGCATACGGTTCCAGAATCAAGTGAACTTTGCCTGAGCATACCTCTTCAAGCATTCCTGCCCCGACCTGTTCCGCAGTGATCACACTAGTCACACGAATCGCTCTTTAGGGATCAAACGTGCTCAGGCATGGCAGATCACCTGGTGTGAATACGCATTTATTCCTCATAACATTCTTCCTTATGCATGCTAAGAGGGTTTTGCCGCCGTCACCTCTGCTTTACACTTTGTGAATCTGCTTTGAGACCGTCTCTTCGTACTTGTAGGTCATCAACCGCTATTCCACCAAAGCACAAATAGTTTACAGAATAAACTCTCTGAAATTAGGTAGCCAAATAGCAACACGGCTGAAGTGAAGAATGCTCAATGCACGCCTGTTACATCATTTTAGGAATGCTGCCTCTGGCTCAGTCAGATCCCGCCGAGTTTTTGAGGGAGTTGGAGTATGGTGCTCTCTGAAGTGATGAGTTGTGCGTTGTGGAAATGGAATGTTCTAGCCTCCCTCTACCCACGAGCTCTTGCGCCCGCCGTCGATTCATCATCACTCCTCGCGCCAGCGTGACAGTGGTGTTAGAGAACATGGAGAACTTTGGAGAGTGGCCACTTGGACAGGATGTAATGGTTAGATCTGAAAGTCCATGTTCTCTATTTTTTTTACTGTGTTTAATTACTATACTGAGCTTATTATCCCACCACATGGGCTGTGGGCTATCGCAGAGTTACCCCAGTGCAGTCGAAAAGTTACTCTTGGTCAGGATGCCAGTCCGTTGCAGATATCTTCTTAGAAAAAGCTACCATTATACTTGAAGCGGTGGTAGCAGGTTTGGATACTGTTATGAGTACTATCCATGCACAGCTAATAACCAAGAATCCCATAATGGGCACCGTTGCTTTGACTGCGGTTCTCTAAGTCTTGGCAGCTATGATGTTTTGGGTGAGACTAGGCTACAGGCAGAGCTATATTATCTGTGGCTTTTCTCCACACCCACACATCTTAATGGGTAATGACTGCACTCTGGAATGCCTGGAATCCTCCTGCCTGTTTATCAAAGCCACTGATCCTAGCTCCTACTGTGATCATGCTAACTGCGAGAAAAGCGACCTCGTGTTTACGGAGCAGCAGCTTTTAAACTTTTCCAACTCGAAAAGGTCTCTTGACCGGCGAGTTCTTGAAACGGGTGCAACTGGGGCTGCGTGGAACCGAGAGTGAAACTCAAACCCTGCTGTGCATGAGCTTGTGAACATTTAAGGCATCTAAGGACTTATTCGTTTAAGGGCTGATCTTCTCTAAGGGCTAGTCACCTTAACAGTTTTTTTCTTTCTAGACTGGTCTTCGTTAAGAGCTGATCTTCGTAAAGGCTAGTCTCCATAAGGGCTGGTCTCTTGCAGGGCTGATCTTCTTTAAAAACTGCTTTCTAAGGACTGGTCTTCTTAGGCAAACATTGTGCAGTCATGTCACTGTGGTCTTGGTATCAGTAAGAGCAGGTGTCATTAGTGGCTAGTTTTGTTGAGAGCGGGTCAACTTAAGAGCTGACCTTCTATTTAGGGCTTTTATTTAGAGTTTTTATGGACTGGTCTTTTATATGTGCTGGTCTCTTTGAGAGCTGATCTTTTTAAGGGCTGTTTGCGCTAATGGCTGTTCTCGTTTTAAGGTTGATTAAAGAGCTGATCTCATTAGGATTGGCCTCATTGAGAACTGGTGTCTTTAATGGCTGGTCTCATTATGGACTGATCTCCTTTAAGGATTGGTCTCACTGAGGGTTGATCTCATTGAGAGCCTGGTGTTATTAAGAGCTGGTCTCCAAAGGGGCTGGTCTCTTTAAGAGCTACGTTTGTCTTGTTTGTTTGTCGACAGCTGATCTCCTTCCCAGGCTGTTCTCTTTAAGGTCTGATCTCCTTCAGACCTGATCTGCTTTAAGGCCCAATCTCGCTGAGCGGTGGTCTTGTTGAGATCTTGCCTCTTTAAGGGTTAATATCCAGACGTGGTGTAAATGTAAGTGTAACAGTCGAGAGGTAACTCACTAGCAGTAGTGACCATCAGGACAGTTGCTTTAGTGCTTTAAAGCATCCAACAAAATGTACTGGATGTAGGATTTTCCATTATTACTCCTGCTACCCTCACCCGAATAAGCATGGTTCTAACAGTCCGATTCTGTCTACCACCTGCTGGTCACTTAGTCTGTCTGGGATCTTCAAATCCAGCCAGACCAGCCTAGACTGATCTTAATAGGGGTCAGCAGAAATGAAAAGGAAGACTGAGAGCCCCTTATCCTCTCTTAGTCTCAATAGTGCCATCAGTGTCCCGCTGGAATAGAACATGTCCTGTCCTCAGCCTGTGTGGACGCATTCTTCACCCTGCTTAATACGTAATGCCGAGCACTGAGAGAGCTCTGTTTGGGGGAAAACAGCGAGAGCTACGGCAGCACTGCTCATATCTGGATATATAGCTTAGATCGGATATGAAGCTCGTTCCGTTCTTATTACTATCAAGGCCGACTGTAGAACCGTGTAACAGAGATTTGCCTCTACAAAGAAATAAAGCTGATTTCATGATCAGTTGCAGGACGTGCAAGTCAAAAGTACTTGGACATTTCGCCCATGCATCACGTTTGCGCAGAATACAGGTGCGAAACAACGGGCGCCTTTGCATTGTTGTGTTACTCGGCAAGACCTTTGTGGCGATTTCGTCTAAGCTTTACCATCTGCTTCATGAGATCGTGAACTAACGTTAACGGCTCTTAATAGTGTTTAGGGTTACAAATAATCTTGACTTGATTCGGTTAAAACGGCAGTTATTTTGGGCAAACTGATTGCGTTAGTGTTTTTAAACAACGTACATCTATGTAGTATTTGTCTGGTACGCTATATTTAATATATATTTATCATTTGCTTTCGTCCATTATTTGTTCGGGACAGTAAGCCGGTGAGCAAAATTGGGCCGTTTTTTGGGCTCGACTTGCGCAGTGCATAAAGCAGCATAAAGGCGGCCACACATAAACAGAACAGTGCTTTTTTTTTTGGGTATGGAGCTTTAAACACGGCTCAGCCGCTCAACTGTTTGTTCATGTGTCCGCTGTGGACGCGTGTTGAAATGTAGACAAAGGATTATGCTCTGAGGACTAATATCGTAATGCAAAGCCAGTTAGGAACAGTCACGTGATCGTTACATTGCAGCGAGTAATGCACACTGAGCACATTTAAACCACGTCCACCACTCCAGACGGCCAAATCTAGGCTATTATTTAAAAAAAAAATGTTACATATCTTATGTAACTTTGTTCAATAATGACTTATTAGGAAAGCAAAAAATGATTGTTGCGCTGCCGGGGCTTTTCCTCACTAATTTCCCCAGCACTCATGACTCCTGCCATGTGAATTCTTACATCAAGCACTGCTGACTTCCTCGTTCTAGAGCAGGAGAGTACGGCGTATAATGTGTTCACTATGTATCGCTTCTCTGGCAAAATTGGAACTTCAAAACTGAGTAGGTTTTTTTTTTTTTTTTTTTTTAATCAAGCAGAACAACAGAGTCTCCTTGACGGTACATTTTTCCAAAGTTTATCGTTATCTTCGTATTCTTTGGCAGAATGTGAAACGTCAGTTGTCGAGTTTCTTTGAAGGCAACCAATTCTCCACAAATTCCGCAGAAAGCCAGCTGCACGAGGCACATCTAGCATTTAAATCCAACCATGTACGTCTGCAAGGCTGGTGGTGTCTGTATTTTGTCTCCCGGCACAGTTTGTTCACTCGTTTTTAACTTCATGTCATGCACTTTTAGGCAGAAACCTCGCTTAAGAAACCCTTAAGATGTGTTCAACTGTTTTTTTTTTTATTGACTGTTTTTTGCAAAGTGAGTAACATACTCGATCATGGCACCTCACACACCATTAAAACAACAATTAAGATGTTCTCATAGACGATACGTATCATACACCCCCTAGGTTGAAATTAGCAATGGATGTGATTGAGGCATTGCGGGACAGGTGAGAGGAATCAATACTCCTACGAATGTGACTGAGGGAATCAGGGCTGAGTAAGGGGCGTGTGAGGGAACGAGCAAACTGGGAGCACTTTACCAGTGCTCAGTTTGAGCAGCAGAGTGACGCTGAACCTTTCGCCCATGTGCAACGACTTGACAATAGAAACAAGTTATGTATTATAATGTCTGTTCATCACTGTTTTTGTCAGTTTTATTATATGGCATTCATGAAACACAATTAAAAACACAGACAAATATAGTATTCGGTCATTGTGTTCAAGAATGGTTGTTTTCCACACAGCCAATCACACCATTATTTATCTTGTTTAGCTTCGTTGCCGCTCCTAAAGTCTTGTGTAGCATAACCGAGCAGATAAGCAGCAGAAGGTCAGCTTACCTACATCTGGGTCTGCTGCTGTCTGATGACACCAAAAGTAAGGTTTACCTGTTTAGAAAAGGTTTAGCCGGACAGCTTCTCGTGTCCTGACTGGGCAGCTGTCTTTGTAGAGATTTATGGCACTCTGTGGTGTTTCGGGTGTAAAAAAGCAGCGTGTGGGCTTGTGTTACATTTCTGACTCACTTTGTGCGTCAGCTCCTGTCTCTCAGCATGGAGAGGAGAAGAGGGCGAGAGCCACTAATGAAAGAAGTTAATGAGTACTTTGGATGCTTTATTAAAAGAGAACTGTCTGTAATGAATGATAAGACATGTCAAAAGTAGGAGGTAGTAGAATTTTGGGGGCAGTTCATTGGAAGAGTTTTATTGTCGAAAGCATTGATCATACCAAACAAATCGTTCACGGTCCAAACGTTTCCGATACACATCCAATCCAGCCATGTAAGATCAAAAAGACGTTGCTTTTGGCGACAGAACAAAAAGGTGTCCCTATAATTAATATGAAAGATTGCAGGTAAACGCAGAATCTCCTACAATTTCTCTGTGTTGCAGTGTGACAAAATAAAAGCCCCACGAAGGAACTTTGCCCTGTATCAACTTCACGGGTCAAAGCTGTAATCCATGATGTGTTATTCGGGACTGTGGTAGCCTAGCGGTTAAGGTACTGGACTCTGGACCAAAGGTCCACAGTTGGGTCCTTACGTAAGACCCTTAACCCACAATTACTTGGATTGTAAGACCGTATCAGATTGGACGCTGGAAATGTGAATGTATATATGCTAAAATGTTTTAGTTAAATCAGAAGAATAGTATAAAGGGTTAAATATAATAAGAATATAAGAAGAATAATACGGATCTAATTTAAAATGTCATCTAACAAGACAAGCAGCATACTGAATAACAACAAATACGGTTTGCAGGGTTTTTTTTTACTGGGTTATTAATAGTTAAATTATTTGATAATAATTCTATTATTAACCATTTTTCTTTTCTGTGAATTTTCTTCTGTTTTCATGTGTGCTCTTTTGTTTTGGTTGCAGCCTTTTGTTAGATACAGTGAGCTACAAAGCATTGTAATTCAAAACCGCAACACCGCTTAAAGTGCACTATATTGCCAAAAGTATTTGCTCACCCATCCAAATGATCTGAATCGGGTGTTCCAATCACTTCCGTGGCCACAGGGGTATGAAATTAGGCACCTGGGCATGCAGACTGTTTTTACAAACATTTGTGAAAGAATGGGTCGCTCTCAGGAGCTGGGTGAATTCCAGCGTGGAACTGTGATAGGATGCCACCTGTGCAACAAATCCAGTCGTGAAATTTCCTAGTTTCTAAATATTCCACTGTCAGCTGTATTATAAGAAAACGGAAGCGTTTGGGAATGACAGTAACTAAGTGTTAGGTCACGTAAACTGACGGGGTGGGGTCAGCGGATGCTGAAGCGCATAGTGCGAAAGGTCGCTAACTTTCTGCAGAGTCAATCACTACAGTCCTCGAAAGTTCATGTGGCCTTCAGGTTAGCTCAAGAACATTGCACAGAGAGCTTCATGGGATGGGTTTTCATTCTCGAGCAGCTGCATCCACGCCATACATCACCAAGTGCAATGCAAAGGGTCGGATGCAGTGGTGTAAAGCACGCCTCCACTGGACTCTAGAGCAGTGGAGGCTCGTTCTCTGGAGTGACGAATCACGCTTCTCAATGTGGCAATCTGATGGACAAGTCTGGGTTTGGCGGTTGCCAGGAGAATGGTACTTGTCTGACTGCATTGTGCCAAGTGTAAAGTTTGGTGGAGGGAGGGGGGGGTTATGGTGTGGGGTTGTTTTTGAGGAGCAGGACTTGGCCCCTTAGCTCCAGTGAGAGGAACTCTGAATGCATCAGCATACCAAGACATTTTGGACAATTCCATGCCCCCAACTTTGTGGGAACAGTTTGGAGCTGGCCTCTTCCTCTTCCAACATGAATGTGCACCTGTACCAAAAGCAAGGTCCATAAAGACATGGATGGCAGAGGCTGGTGTGAATGAACTTGATT